>RWJN01000223.1:6923-50090 GCA_004332605.1 Steccherinum ochraceum
CCTGACCGCCGGGTGGGTAGCGGGGACGGGGAGGCATCATACCAGGCTGACCGTAGCCCATCATGCCGCGGCCACCCTGAGGAGGGAAAGCACCTGGGCCCGGAGGGGTAGTACATAGGGCCGTTGATGTAGCCACCGGGGATGCCAGCGGCAGCAGCTTGTTGCATCCTGATCTGGTTGCGTTGAGCAATTTGGCTCTCGAGCTGCTGCCTCCGGACCTCACGACGCTGAGCGAGAGAGACGTAGAGAGGCTTGGAGCCAATCATCTTGTTGTTCATCTCAGCGACAGCCTTGGTGGCTTCATCGGGCGAAGAGAAGCAAACGAAACCAAAGCCCTTGGAGGAGCCCTTCTCGTCGCGCATGACCTTTGCGCTGGTGATGGCGCCGAAAGGCTCAAACTCTGCACGGAGACGTTCGTCGTCAATGTCATCCTCCAAGTTCTTGATGTACAAGTTGACGCCCTGGTACTTGCTCATCTTCTCCATCTTGGCCTGCTCGTACGACTGGCGGAGCTCCTGCTCGCGTTCGGCCTTCTTCTGAGCACGTGCAACAAAGAGTTTCTTCCCGTTCAGCTCAGTGTCATGGAGGCCATCGACGGCCTTCTGAGCCTCCTCGTGAGTGGCAAAGTTGACGAAACCGAAGCCCTTGCTCCTCCCCTCGTCGTCAACCTGGACGACAGCAGAGGTAACATCGCCGTAGGCAGCGAAGAGCGCAAAAAACTCCTCCTGAGACACGCCGGTGTCCAAGTTCTTTACGTAGATGTTGGTGAACTGGGACTTCATCTCCTCCATCTTGGATTGACGCTCCTGCAAAAGGGTTATCAAAATTCCGGCGATTTAGAAGACACGACTAACCTTGCGGGAGATGTGGTGGCCAACGTAAACCTTTTTGTCGTTCAACAACATGCCGTTGACGGCCTTGATGGCGGTGTCCGCGGCCTCAGCAGTCTCGTAGTGAACGAAACCGTAGCCCTTGGAGCGGCCGTGCTCATCAGTGGCGACCTTACAAGACAAGACGTTGCCAAAGGCGGCGAACGTGTCGTGAAGAGCCTGAGAGGGTACGTGAGCAAAACTGTTGGAGGAAGTAGACTGGCACAAACAGACCTTGTTGTCGATTTGCTCATCAAGGTTTTTGATGAAGATGTTGCCCTGTCCGGTCTTGCGGAGGGCGGGGTCTCGCTGAGACCACATAATGCGGCTGCGCAGAATGAGTATGGGATCGGCCTCATAGACGCAAATACATACCAAGCGCGACCTTTGATCAAGGAGTAGTTGAGTTGCTCCAGAGCACGTTCACCTGCTCACCGTAAGATATCTCTCTCAAAGACAGATCTTGAATACGCACCATCGGTTGCGTTGAGATAGTTAACATAAGCATAACCCAGAGAGCGACGAGTGACAGCGTCACGGCAAACACGAATGCTGGTACAGAGACGAAGTAAGGACGCGCGATTCACGAGACCAATATTGTGAGTAGACGCACCTCGCGACCGGTCCGATCATGTTGAAAATCTCGAAAAGCATGGCCTCGGTCACGGTGGGATCGAGCTCACCGACGTAGAGGGAAGCAGATGGGGAGGGCATCTGGGGAGGGGGAGGGTTGTACGCGACAGGAGCGGCGGCAGGGGGAGGAGCGGCGGCCTCGGGGGCGATGCCAGGAGCAACATCCTGAGGTTGAGCGACGGCAGGTGAAGACATAGTGATTTTACAGGGTTATTGGTGGGGTCGTTACTGCTTTGTGGACTTTTCTGCGACTGAGCGAAATGAAAGATGGAAGAGCCGGAGGTTAGATAATGAAAAATCGCTGCGATCGAAGACAAAGGTCGGAAGACGTACACAGGAGGCGACAAGGCAACTGCTTTTTCAAAGTTTTTTATGTATAGATTTTTTTGAGAGCTTTTGACCTGTAGAACATAAGTGGAGGGAAGGGGAGATGCAGGACAGCGGGACAGACCTTAGATGACGGTTGGGAGAGAGCAAGAGCGGCACGCGTCAAGGCAATTATGCTTGCCTAATCAAACTCCGCCGCACACGCCCGAGCACTTGTGGCTTGCGCATGGCCAACGCCTATCAACCATTTTGGACCCTCTGCAGGGCCCTCGTCTGTTCAGAACAATCATGAGCCCGTGTTGACACATCTCTAACCCCAATCTTTGTTCACGGGGGTATGCACTCAACAACGACATGTTGTTTCGGCGTGCATCGTCACCTTCACTATGCTACTGTTGTGGCTGATCGCTTTTTAAGGTTCACATATGTGTTGTGTTCGGCACGCTTGTGCCTATCTTACAGTCGTTGATCACCTTGTTAAATCGTAGCCGTTGTCGTATACTTATGCTGGGCTCGTTATTCTTCGTGGAGATAGCGAAGGTCAGACTCACGTACGACGGTCCACTCACCGAGCAGAAGGCTGTGTGACCGAGAAACACAACAGAGTCTTGTATCGCCACAGTGGAGACACAAACACGTATGATAGTCCTGCTAGACGCATACACAGCCAGAAAGCAGCCGGACTATTTGCAGGGTGCTGCAGCACAGAATCCTACCAGGGGACCCTGGGGGACGCCGAGTCCGCTGCAGTGGGGACGTGTAACAGCACAGTCTCGCCGCCTCTCGCGATCACCAGTGTGATTACATCGCGCGAAAAGACACTCGACTAACGCGCGTTGAGATAGACTATACCCGACCCTGGCAGCTTCAATCGTAAGCGAAGGTAGGTTCGTGGCATGCACGCTCATAGCGAAAGTCTTGGGTACCACAAATAAGTCAAAATCAATACGCCTGCGCAGACAATATAGCAAACTGGGCTTTCTCATCGAAAAGGCAAACCGGCAAGGTTCTGTTGAGAGACCGAGACCCTTCTCCAAGGTAAACGGTCTCATACGTTCGGCTTCCTACATCGACCGCAACCGTCCACGGGAGATCGGAGTGCTTGAATGCTGCGTTCCAAAGGACGTAGCCCGAGTCCACGATACGTCGGGCAGGTGTCGGTAAGCGGAATGATTCCAAGGTTGGTGAGCCGGTAATGTCGAGTGAATCGAACTGGATGTACACTTGCTTCGGCTTGAGGTCTGCCCGGATCTGAGAGAGACGTCAATTCATGTGCGGGGTCGAAATGTGCGCAGTTAGGGCGGCGTGGAACTCACCGCGACCTCAAGCACCAGTACCGTATCCTCCCCGCTAAGGTCCAAGCACGTCGAGTTGGTCAACATGATGGCGTCTTGAACTGAAAAACCGAGGCCGTTTTGGTCTTCGATCCTCTTTGTACTGCCGTCGCCCTCGTCTATCTCGAGCCAGAGCTGGGAGATAGAACTGTCGGCGTCGATGGGTGCCAATCGTATGTCGTACCACAGCGAAGTATACGGCGGCGAGTTCGGAATGAGTGAGCGGGAAATATGGTCTGGGTTGTGGCTCAGCAGCGCAGAAAATGTCGGACTCATGCTGCCATCTCGGGCTTTCCAGTGTAGTTCGACCTCTCGCTCTGGGTTCGGCTTCATGTCCCAGAGCTGAAGCATAGATCCAATGAGTTCACCTTCGTGGAATTCGGCCGAAGCGTACTCACTCGAATTTTGCCACTCAATCGCATATTCCCGTGTCCTAGCCACGTAAGCTGTAGCCCTACCGGCTTCACAGGGAGCGGTTCAATGGTCTCGCTAAGGTTGACACCCTTCGGCACCGTGTCGATCATCCGAGTGAATAATTCAGCGCATGCATTTCGTGGATTTGCGGCATCTAAAAAACTGGACGAAGGGGTGAGTTACCGGACTGGACTTCCTACATCCTCTATCCTTACAAGTGTGGCGCTTGGATGTTATCTTTGAGTGGCTCTTGTAGTCTGTCCACCGCGAGTGTTGTCAGCGAGTACCAGTCCGCAGGCATATACAGCTACATACCCGTCCTTCATGAGCACCGTCTGGCCAGGGCCGTCATTCGAGGGTTCCTGGTGGCGAGAGGCCAATGATCGCTGGTGCTGAAGGTAGCCAAAATCGTGAAGGCATGTTGCGAGCTGTACGGTCTCTTCGGGCGTGAAGGCGTGGTGAGTGAGGGCGGTTGCGTATTTTCCAAAGCCTCCAGGTATCTTCGTCCTCTTCGCGTCGACACGACCGCCGCGGAAGGGGATAGCGAGGTCGCCGCTGGTAAGAGAGGCAGGCGTGTGAGCGGTGGAAGACGAGTAGACAGTTCGGTCGAGAGGCGCACCACATTTCTAGGGCAGTGACGGTTGAGAGGGCGATACTGTCGGACACTGAAAACGGACGTCGGTGAGCACTGAGCTGTCATGGCCACGAGGCACTGGCAGGTGGGGGGTCGACGTACGAGAGACATATCGGTTCGAGAAGGTTGCGAGCTTAATGGTGCGCTTGAGAGCGTCGTCGATGTTGGTGTTCTGTACAGGACGGCGGTCAGTAAGTGCAGGAACATGGACAACGGCGGCAGCGCGCTCAACCTACCCCAAGCCTGTCGACCTCAAACCTGATTGAAGCATCCAACCCTCCCGACCCAGTTGGCCCGCTGTACTTCACCACATCATAGAAGGCCTGCCACCGCAGCGAGATAGGTTGGGACCATGTCAGCGACGTCCTGTGGCGTCTGGAAAATACAACGAGTGTGACCTACCGTTCGTACCCAGTCTCCTACGTTGACGGGGTAGCTGGCATCGTCGGGGGAGGGTGAGAAGGTGGTGCAGGTAGGTGATAGGCCAGCAGCGGGATATCGAGCGTTGTGACCTTGCCTGTCGTAGAGTAGACTTTCTAGCTCGTCGAGCTTGGGGTTGGGCCAGGTGTATGCGGTAGTGGGGGTGGTGGCTACGGCTACTAGGAAAAGAATGTATGTCCAACAGCGAGGGCGTGGTACAGGGTACATTGTGAAGAGGCTGGCGGCGTAGAGAGCGGAAAGAAAAAAAGCACGAAGTAGGTGGGGGTGAAAGCAAACGGTAAACCTGACTACTACCCTCTACAGCGTGTTTTTACGTCGTCTTTGGAGAGCCAACAAAATCTGCCAGCATGTATGTCTCAGTCCCTGGGTGCAATTGCTAGTGTGCGTATAAGGAACCTGCGAATTTTGCGGTGAGTTCACCCCGTACTGATCATGAGCCTCAGCCGGTCTCACGGATGATCGTCTGTGCCACTTCGTCCGTCCCTACAATTGGGAAACTTGTGTTAGACGGCCGGCACGTCAAGTCGATACTGAAACTGGCGAGCAAGCACTGCGCCGATAAGTATTGCTTCATAAGCAAATAAATATGCTTCTGAAGCGGACGTTATCCAGGAGCGTAGGGACCCCTACTTCGAGAGGTGGGGTGTCCTTCGGAGCCGTCGTCAATCAGAGTTCTCGGATGGATGAGGGTATCATGGTTGGTGCGTACCATGGATGTTCCTCGGGCGCTTCCGAACTTGGGGGCGCTCACTAGCGTGAAAACCGTAGCTGACCGTGCAAGTTTCACCGACGCTCAGCGCAGTTGAGCGGTTGAAGATCCCTCGGATGCCAAGCCCACGTCAAAAGTATTGAGTGTACGGTGTGTCTCCACCGCGATCTTCGACTTCGAGGAGAGGTACCTTTTGCTGCGGGATCGCGGAAGATGCGCAGCACGCAACGTTGATCACCGTGTACGGTCCTCTCAATACCGCGATAATTCCTGTGAGATCAATCACTAATGGCTTCTTGAGTAATGTTAACACAACGTCCGTATCATAGTCATTGACAGCCGGCCACATGCCGAACATGCGAGGGAGAGTTGTCACAAAAAATGCATAGTCAATAAACAATGTCAAACGGTCCGGGCGGCCCATAAGGTCCAACACATACAAGGAGGAGATCACTGACAACAACATGCATAACGCGGCCGCTCTGATAACACTTAACCTCGGGTGAAGTAGGCCCTCGCCCCATGTGATGCGAGTTCGGTTTTGGCCTGTCGGCGGCCAATGAGACACCCGGTGAGTATAACATGAAGCTACTTCGAGGCGTAAGATGCGCACCTTCTCCATACTGTGTCCAGCAGCTCTGTTATGCTTCCAAATCTGCTCGGACGTTGAGTACGAAACGCAATCTTTGCAAAATCCAGAAAGGCTTTACCTGCAGATAGCAAAACGCATTACCACCACCTTGTAGGATCCATCCTACTGTGGCAAATGTTCCGATAATTCCAGCGGCGAGATGCCCTTCAACGTACATCTTGATGGTGTTTATCAAACCGGCTGAGCCGGTACTGTTATGCCTCAACGTTAAGCCCAGTCACAGCTCGAGAAGTACAGGCAGCATACGCAGGTATTCCAATAATCCTGCAGAGTTCAATGAGCTCCCACATATTGCACTGACGGTGAGGCATGCGACTCACATATAGATAGAAAACAACAGATGCCATCCGCCAAAGAAAAAGTAGAGATCTATAGGAGTATGTCAGCAGGTAGACGCGAGCATACAGGTAAACGCTGGGTTGCCAAGCGTACAGTAGTATAACGCTTGTTCCTGACGGCGATGTACACATTAATCACTTGCACACGAAGGTCACGAGGACAAGTTGCGCACCTTCATGTACCCGTTGTATACGGGCCTTAGAAAGGAGAAGCAATGAGTGCTGGAAAACAGGCTACAGGTATGAAGGACGCACCTATACCACAAGAGGAACGACAGGGGAGTAATAACGAGAAGGTATCTGCAACCGATTAGCATCGCACCGTACTGTCCTTGAAAGGGTTTACTCACCCAACACTGGACCCAACATCAGCTCCTCCACCTGTCGCACCCGCAATCAAGATGAAGATGCATGCAACTAAGTTAATGACCATAGTGGCGGCGAGGACGAGCCACAGCTGGTACACGCGTGTTATGAATGGTCGTGAGGCTTCTGGTATCTCTTGCTGGATATCATGAAAGATCAAGGGAAGGACTACACAACGCAACATTTAGAATCACAGT
This sequence comes from Steccherinum ochraceum, assembly GCA_004332605.1. Lineage (NCBI taxonomy): Eukaryota > Fungi > Basidiomycota > Agaricomycetes > Polyporales > Steccherinaceae > Steccherinum > Steccherinum ochraceum. The sequence goes on from RWJN01000223.1 coordinate 13,838, forward strand.
CACATTCATCGAGTGCGGAGTCAAATAATCGAGTAAGACGTACAGAATGGCCAGTTGTTCCGTCCATGTTTGCGAATATGCTCTGCTTTGTTTGTGAGTTCTGCCTCTCGCCTCTCCAAGTCTCGTTCACGTTGGTCTAGTTCTTGCTGGCGAACAATGTGTACATCTGAGCCGCTCGGGGGAAACTTCGAAGTCGAGGAGAGGGGCGAGGGGTCGTCGAATGGATTGGCATCCAGGGAGTGCGTGGATGCGAACGGGTTTTCGTTGTAATTGAGACCTGGAGATTCGGATGTGAGTTTCAAAGAAGAATGCCATGATGAGACCAACATACTCATGTCGTGTCGTTCAGGTACTAAGGGGCGTAATAGTGTACGTGAAGTGGAAAAAGCGGTCGAGATTCGAGAAGGTGAATAGTAGCGTCGGTGGCGGATGCTTTGCTGCGGTGCTCCCGGTGCTCACGGCCGGCGTCTGGGCCTACTCCGCGCTGTGCCGGCCCATGCCGAGGCGCCTCCGGAGTATGCTGGAGCGTGACCAGTATTGTGGGTTGTTGTGGTTCGTCCTGATCGAGGCTGATCGTTGCCCGATCTGCATCGGTGTCTGTCTCGTTGCGAAGAGTCGTCGACTTGTTGTGACATCCGGCGACGGCGACGTCTGCTTCGCCATTGTTTCAATGCTGGCCGGTCGTCTTTTGTTGTCGGAAAGGCAGTCTTCCTTCCTATGCTGACGCTTTCAGGTAAGCAGCGAAGCACCCTCACAAGTGCACTCAAGGCCCACCCTTCCAACAGGATCTCCGGGCCCACCGCCGTGCTGTGTTTTTTCTGCGGAGCTCCACGAAATTCTGTCTTCCGCACGTGCGGGGCGGTGACGGTCTTGATGGCCGTGACGGAAGAGCCGACCATCACGATTATGCATGTGGCGGGTCTGCATGTGCCTGGGATGGGAGTTGGGATGGTGAAATTGTCGTTGTTCTCGAACCTTTTGGGGCGTGGGAATCCGCTAATGTGGCTGGTTTAAGAGCGAGGTCCGCGAATAATTTCCCTCATCGACCCTCCCCCACCCGGTCTTCATCACCCTCTTTTTGAGTCCTCGACTCCTCCCCGCGGTCTTTTTGACGGTAAGCTCTCTATCTCCCCGCCGCATGCTGCCCAGACGTACTGACACTTTTTTCGTTCTTCCTGCCAGCCGTCACTCTTTTAAGTGTCCTCTATTCTCCTCGACTCCTCGTCGAACATCCCCTCTCTTGCGTCAAAGAATCCCCCGCATCTTAACGTATCCACAATGTTCGCCCTCGCCGCTTTCACTACCCTCGCCCTCTCGGCTGTCTCTGCCGTCAGCGGTCTTGTTGTACCACGTGCTTCGAAGCCTACCACTTACGCGGAAGGTTACCTCGAAGTGAGTCCGCGTGTAAAAAGCTACTTGCGCTTTGTCTGACTGTGAATTAGCCCTACAACACGTACCACACGCGCTACATGGCTATCCAGTGCTACAACAAGCACAGCACTCCGTTCTTCGATGCCTGCTGCCATCCCTTGTTGGTACGTGAACATGCGCGTCGATTTTGCACCAATTCCTGATCGTATCTTAGGCCACTGAGACCCTTGAGGCGAACCGCGCTCCCGAGTGCAACCCCGCCAACCAGGTTTCGTCCTCTGCGTCTTCTACGCAGCCTGCGCCTACCGCCAGCGATGACGGTGATTGTGATGAAGAGCCTACGTCCACTGCGGCTCCTGCGCCTTCTTCCACGCACTCGTCCGCCCCGACTTCCGCTCCTGCCCCTGCAGCGAACGATGGCGGTGACCCTCACCCTCCCAAGAGCTCGCCCACTCCTCCCCCTCCCCCTCCTCCGGCTCCTACCACCACCCACCACACTTCCACTCCCCCTCCCCCGCCTCCTCCTCCCAAGCCCACTTCGTCGAAGCCTGCTCCCCCCGCTCCCTCTCCCTCCTTCCAAGGCGGCACCTCCCCCTCCTTCCGGCGGTGACGTCCAGACTGGCGGAGTGTAAGTATCGCAGTTCATCTTTGAAGTGAGGATTATTACTAACTATACTTGTGTTCTGCAGTGCTACCTTCTTCTACCAGAAAGGCAACCAGGGAGCTTGCGGCCACTTCAACAGCGATGATGCTTTGATCGCCGCCATGGACAAGGACCGCTACGGCTACGACGGCAATGCCTCTCCCTTGTGCGGCAAGCAGGTCGAGATCACCAACACCAAGAACGGCAAAAAGGTCACCGTCACTGTTGCCGATGATTGCCCCACCTGCAACAACGGCAACTCCATCGATCTTTCTGTCGGTGCTTTCACTCAGATCGCTACCAAGGACGACGGCGAGGTTCCCAGTACGTGATATTCTTCTCCTTCTGATACGCAACATCTCTAATTATAGGCTCTACAGTCTCCTGGAGGTTCCTCTAAGCTTATACTCTAAGCAATAACTGTGTTTTCTCTTTGTCTCTTTTTTACTGTTCTGGGTTCTCGAGTCTCGTTTTTTATTTTGTCGCATTGCTGTGCCATGCTTCCAGGACATGGGTCCAGTACCCACAGGTCCGCTGCGGTTCTGCTTAGCTGGTGTTACACACATTGATGGCGACTTATGAAACTCACGACCCCGGAGGTGGTAGATGATTAAGTCCTCCGTCAACGACTCCATGCTGTTCATGATTACACCGCTCTCGTATTCCTCTCTCTGTTTGGTCCTTCTTCATCCATTCTGTGTACGCAAGTTTCCATTCACGGCTGTATATATCTAGCTAGTTTCTAGTTACGCTACAACCCCATGGACTGGTCGTGCACCTGCCAATTGCAATACATTCAATCGATATCATCTTCTCATGTAGATATCATCTTCTCATGTACGGTGTACGAACACCGTCTCGAAAATTGCTCAAACTTTTGTAGGACATTGAGCGGCCTGGGCTTATTGAACTTGAAATTAAGATGTCTGTAAGTGGCTGTAAGCATGATGAAACACTTGGCAATTCTTGGCAACTTGTATTTTGGCTTTGACTTTACCTGAAGCGTGGCGCAGACCAAGTCAGGATTCAGGAACGCAGAGTCTGGCGGCAGAGAAGTGTCTTCCGGGATTTCCCGAGCCAGTCGCTCGCGGTAACTGTACGCGTCGCGACGACGTGCAGACAAGTCGCGCGACTCGCGCCCTCACCTTGCCTTCGCCACCACCTTCTCATTTCCCAACAGGCTTGGCACCGAAATGCAGACAGCTGTTCAAAAAGTTCTCGTTGTCGGTGGAAATGGGTTCGTAGGTAACGTCTCATTTCTTGATTCAATATGACCCTATGTTCACTATCATGCATGCACAGGGTCTGCTGTCTGTAAAGCAGCTCTATCGCGGGGGATGCAAGTGACGAGTATCAGGTATGTCGGCATCATGATGCACTTCTTTCAACAGTCTTTCTCATGGTGTACTTTTTCACCACTTCCAGCTCTTCTGGAAAACCATACACAACACCGAAAGGTCACTCTCCTGCCTGGACTTCCAAAGTGTTGCATTCCCTCATATTCCTCTGCTTGCGCTACAACTCACATACACCCTCGTCTAGGTGAATTGGCAGCCAGGAAATGCACTACATCCCGAATCCTACGCGCACCTGCTCCCCAGTTCAACTGCCGTAGTGCACACGCTGGGCACTCTGCTTGAAGACCAACAATACAAAGCCGCGCTCAAGGACTCTAATATCCCTGCGTTACTGGGCACGTTCGCGTCGCGATTGGCGAGCTTGGACCCAGGGTCTCGCAACCCACTCGAAGATACGCACAAGCCTGGAGGTTATGAGGAGATGAATAGGGATTCAGGTACGTACCCCATCTTCGACATCCCCTCACCCGCCCTCACCAGCCTGGTGTTCATTATGAATCATAGCGTTGCGAGTGTGTGAGGCGTTCGTGGCAACAGAGTCCGAAGTGCCGTTACCCGCGCCCCGTCCATTCGTGTTCGTGTCTGCAGAAGATGTATTTCGGCCGTTCGTTCCCTCCAGATACATCGAAACGAAGCGCGAAGCAGAACTGTACATCGAGGAGATGATGTCGCAGAACGATCGTTTCCGAGGAGTGTACATCAGACCTAGTGCGTGTATTCTTGCACTTGACGAACCCTACATGCTAACTTCATTTCATAGGTCTGATATACCACCCGCACTTCCGCCCGCTCACCTCACCCGTCGCAGCTCTGCTCGACCTCTCCGCAAGCCTTCACGCCCAAGCACCTCAAGGCGCCCCCACACCAGCGAGTCTCCTCCAATCGCTCTCGTCGGCGTTTTCAGGACGACAGTCGGAGAGCCTCGTATCGCCGTCTCCGCTTGACTCTGTGGCCAGTGCTTTGACCATTCCACCTATACACGTTGATCATGTTGCGGAGGCGATTTGCATCGCGATTGACAACGCGCGCTCGGACGTGCGGGGCGTGGTGGGTGTAAAGGAGATGAGGGAGCTCATTGGGTGGTCTGAGAAAGGATCGCAGTCGACGTCGCAATCTCTTGATTCCCATAGTTATCCTTAGCACTATACTCCATGAGAACGTACTCTGTTTCGTTTTCCACGGCGTATCGTACATGTGTTTGCACTTCAGTGACACTCGTAAATCCGCAACCTCCGCGCGTCTAGTACTGATGTCACTGTTCTACGTTCACCGAACACTCGCTGAGTCAGTTCTCTAAATCCGCGCACTGCATTTGTCGTCGCGAGATGGCAGAGGAGCACGACATCGAAAGGGCGGATCAGGACGAGTGATGTGAATGCGCAAGCCGAAGGGAAGGGTCAGCTGTTTGTTACGAATGCGTTGGGGAAGGCTAGTGCGAAATGATTCGATTCGAGACCGAGGTACGGCAAGTATTTTAGAGCACAGCCCAAGCCCCTTCCGCAGGTCGAGTCTTTCCTCCCGTCCCTCTCTTTCGTCCCCCCTCTCTCCCGCGGTCTGGCAGCGGTCTTCTGGTGCCATTCACAAAGCCTCCAACTCCCACTGTCAATCACTGTCAGGATTTTGGGGCGGCACACGACTCAGCTGGACCTCTCGGAACCCCGCTCATTATCGAAGTCATCTGAGTCAGCTGCAGGCAATAACAAGAAGTACAGAGTATTCGCCTAATCGTTCATTGTACGCGAACATCTCCTCTGAAACCCACTGTATCATGACGGCTGACTGATGAACGGACAGATCCTAACAATGTCTGCTCTCCTTCGTGTCCCTAAAACCCCCGTCTCCACCGTCTTTCGCGCTCAACCGGGGTCAAGTACTCAACTCCGAGCTATCTCCTCTACGCGTCCACCACCAAAGGCACTCCCATTTTCACTTGGGCTGAAAACCGACGGACCGTTGTATAGAGGGCATGGCGAGACGAAGATCCTGCGCATGCTCATGTTCGGAAAGCCTGGTGCGGGGAAGGGTACGCTTTCAGCGCGGTTGGTGAAGAAGTACGATATCTTGTCGCTGTCCACTGGGGACTTGTTGAGGCAGCATATATCCGAGAGGTGTGTAGTAAATTCCGGCTGAATCTGTAGCGAGTACGGTACTAATGAACCCAACCCCTGACAGGACGGAAGTCGGGCGGATGGCGGAAGAGATCGTTGCTACTGGCGGTCTCCTTCCTGACGACATTATGTTGAAGGTTGTCACTAGTAAATTGGACCTGCACAACAGGGTATGTGCTCATGTTGTCTGACATTAAGTTGATGCTAAGTTCTTTACAGCATTGGATACTGGACGGATTCCCTCGAACATTGGGTCAGGGTAAACTGCTGGACCAGCACTTGAAGTATGTACTGCTATTGCATCGCATATAACGGCTCTATTGACAAGTTGCTGTTTTCAGGACGAAGAACACGCCTCTCAGCCTGGTCGTCAACCTTGACGTTGCTGATGAGATCATTCTGAGTCGTATTTCGGATCGTTGGGTGCACCTTCCCTCAGGCCGAGTTTACAACCTCTCCTATAACCCTCCCAAAGTCCCCGGTCTGGATGACGCGACAGGCGAAGCATTGACAAAGCGACCAGATGATAACCCAGTATGTAACTCCCCATTCTATTTCACGGTGTTATTCTAATACAGACCGGTGTGTAGGAAATCTTTGCTCGCCGACTGGAGAAGTTCTATGCTTCTACCTCTCCGCTCCTTGCATACTACAAGTCTCAGCCATCACGGACTACCCGAGTTTCAACACTCACTGGCTCGACTTCAGATGAAATTTGGCCTCATCTCGAAGGACTTGTTCGCTCGTCATTTCCCAACCTCAAAGAGCGCTCAGAAACCAGGGCGCAGAGACTACGCAATAGTCTCACCGAACCAAGTCTCCTCGCACGACCAGAGCACGACCCCATCACGAAGTACTGAAGTACTTGTATCTTCTCGGCTCACACCTTCATGATTCACGAGTGTAGTACATATTTGTACAGTGCATCATTCTGTCGTTTGCGGTCTCTCGATTCTCTCTCGGTTCTCCTTCACTTCCATCCACATTGCTTTCAGTTTCGTTCGTTCTCACTGGTTGTATCAATTGGCAGTAGGTACAGGGTTCCTTCTCAATGTGTCAATATTCCATTCCTTCCTGCTTTTCTCTTTTTGCTTTTCTTCATCTCAGCGCATACCTAGCACAAGTTTTAGCACACCATCTAGCTACTCCAATGATATAATGGACTTACATTTTAACTTCAAACAATCCGACGGGGAACCCCAGCTGCGTTTGCTCGTAGAGCAGAGTGAGGCCCGCATCTTCGAATGCTTTCTTCCACGCAAGATCCGACCTGGTCATTCAGAGTCAGCAAGGTAACCTCAACAGTCGGAATGCATGCAGTACCTTGTCAAGCTTGAGTCGCTCTCGTCAAAGACCGTCAACGGTTCCCCATCGTCCGTGTCACTGCATAAATTCTCCTTGACCACAATCAAGCCATTCTCCGGATCTCGTAGACCGGTCTTACACCGCTTGAAGAACTCCACGAGATCGGCATCGCTCAGATGTCCCAGACACCATTGACACCATATCACATCGAACAGCGATTCCGAGTCGTCCACCTCGGGTACGTATCCCACTCGTCCAAGGGTCTTCACGCCATCTGCGGAACGAGTGGGGTTGAACGCTTGCAGAGTCCCCTGTCCCTGTAAGAATGTGACGCTTTTGCTCTTGTCCTGGATCCCTTTCCACACTTTCAACGCGGGGTCGCTGACAGATCCGTTTGCGCTCTCCTGCCCTCGCTTGATGGCTTCCTGAATGAAGATCTCGACAGGTTCGACCAGTACGACGTCGTGAACGAGGTGCAGGAGCACGTCAGACGTGACGCGTCCATCCAACACCGGCGCCGACGTCTACAGCTCGTATACGCCGTGAGGGTGATTCGGCGTTGAGAGGTCGGACGGCGGAGGGGACGGTGCAGAGCTCAGGCATGAGATACATGAGGAGTTGGCGGGATCCGAGCGCGTCGATTCTAGGTAGAGACTTGAATCAGATTTTGAGTTGATTGCGTGCGTGTTGGGTGGGAGGTGGACGTACCCCGTTACCAAAGCCACCTGTGATACAGATGTCAATATCCGAGCAGAGTGTGGTACGAAATTGACTGCATACCGAGGACACCGTTATAAGTTGCAGGCTGGGAGTTCCAGTAGTCTATTCCGTCGTTCACCACTGGCTGGGGAGTCGATGTATCCGCCATGGCGTGAGCTTGTACTTGTATAGATGAAATCTGGCTGATTGAAGAAGGTGAGAAACAAAAGCTCGAGGAATATTTACGAGTCCAAGAAAGAAGACGAAGATGAATATTGAATTCTGGTGCAGATAAGATGCTGAGGACAAGCAAGAACAAACAACGCGTGTCAGACGCGTTGATCACGACGCGTCGCGCTCTGACCGATTCCTCTTGAACCAACCTCTCATTCGCGATACCACTACAACTCCCGTTATCATGTCCTTTTCTTTAGACGACATATGGAACGAGCCCGTGCAGGCACCTCCGCCTCGGGCACACACACACTCCCCAATACCCATCGACGTAGACGATGACGACTCTCTCCCAGGTCCATCTGCAGCAAAACGTCCACGAACCAAGCTGTTCCTCTCAGACTCTGAGGATGGCAGCCCAAAGAAGCCGACTACTCCACGACGAGGTACCACTTCCAATGTCAACCCCGATATCAATGCGCTGTTCGACGATCTCGATGGAGACGACGATGCGCCTCAAGGTCTTGCGCCGTCTCTGGATCTGAACGCGCTGCGACGCCAGGCTGCTTCCAGACACGTCGTAAGGGTGCCTGCACCTACGCCGCACGAGATTATGCCCAGTAGCTCTCCTCCCAGAGACGGCGACGGCGACGATGATGGGGATGGTGGGGGCAAGAAGGAAGCCGGAGAGAAGAAACGGAAAGTGTTGCCCAAATTGGACGAGGCTAGGTTGCTTGGTCCAGATGGATTTCCGGTGCTGGTGAAGCAAACGAAATATTTCAAACCGAGAGGAAAGGGTCATGAAGTACGTGCTCCTAACGTCGTATACAGCTCAGGTAACTTATTGTGCGTGGACAGGCAGCCGATTTAAACAGGCTTATGCAGATCTATCAGTTCTGGACACATAAGATGTACCCCCGGAACCACTTCGGAGAGAATGTGCAACGGATAGAGAAACTGTGCCATTCAAGACGTATGACGGTGCGTGTTCTGCTTTGTTGGTTTCGTGTCGCCTGTGCTCAATTGTACTCAGGTGGCAATGAGTGTCTGGAAAGACGAATCCAAGGGTACGATCCACGGCCGAAAGCCGACAGACGACCCCCTTGACATACCATCCGATGAGGAGCAAGAGGACGAAGAACGTCCGAGGGCTGCGCCAGCACGGGATTCCTCCATGAGCGCGCCGAGCTCACCTGCGGCTGGCCGCTCACAACCCAATTCCCCACCACCAAGACCACCATCATCTGCGTCTGAGCGTACTTCCGGTTTCAGTGACGATGACATCGATATCGACGCGCTCATCCAAGAGGACGCAGAACGTCAGACGGCTTCCTTCAACCGTGGTCCATCACCTCCATTGAACGACAACACAACCAATTACCGCACAAACGCAAAACCAGCCGCCAATCCAGACGACATGGACGACGATGACGATGCGTTATGGTCCTCATTCAATGATGCTAGCCTTTTCGACGACCCTTCGTTGACCGGGGGAACCGCTTCCGCTGCCACATCCGTCAACTCGGTCAGATCAGAACCTATGGACGATGACGAAGACGAGTGGCAAATTCTGCGGGAGCAAGAAGAAGAAGAGCAGCGCGCCCGCGCAAAGAAAGAAGCTAGTGCCCCTACGAATGTACAAAAGGAAGTGTCAGCTGGCGAACTTGGATCTGGACCAGCAGAACCAGGAGCGCCGCGACATACGGGTGATGAGGGTTGGGATGAGATGTATCTGTAGCGAGTACGTTACACGTGCATCCTAACAATGTAAACACATCGACCACTCTCTTCCTTCGATCTTTCGCCGTGGATTGTGGATCAATGGAGCTTCACTTTACGTCTGACGTATCGCGTTCCTACACTTGCGCATAACAGCAGAATCTGCATGTGTTCAGAGAATCAACGATTCGGCCACCCTGTAGAACCAAGACAGAACATCGTACCGTCACGACGACCAAAGTGGGCTTAACTGGAAGGGTGTAGTCGTTCTCCCCGTCTAGTGGTACATCGCTACCTGGTGCACTTGACATCAGAGGGGCGAACGCGTCTATAAGTGCTAGTCCAGTCAGGACACGGCTCATCTCTGATGGAGGGGTTTGGAGAGTGAGCAACGCAGCAGGTGACGCAACAGATGACATGATGAATCCGCTCATCGCGACACCTGTGATGCGAAAAACATGAGAAGACTAGAATACGAGCAAAAAATGGAAAGAACAAACCAATGCTCAAGCAGAGGAGGGAGTCCTCAGCTAACATGACTAACACGCCTACCGCACCCGCGGCCAGACTCCATCGTGTCATGAATAGTTCAAGTTCCCAGATCGGCACAGCGTAGTCGAATGGATCGGTTTGTTTCGTGGTCTCCGTGACACTCAACTGTTTCTCTGACTCTCCTGGCAATGGCTCCTTCGCTGCGGAAGTGACTGTCAAAGTGTTGGAGAATATGGATGGCGAGAAGTGAGTATAGAGAGCGACTATTGTTGGTATGGTGCAGAGAACAAGTGCGCCTCGCACAAATATCGAGGCCGCAACAAGAAGAAGTAGCTATAAAACAATGTCCGTATATTAGTTCATAGATACAAACACAGTGAATCGATCACACATACAAGAATGGGATGTTTCTTCGGAGGTTTGATTGCGGTATGGAACTTGAGGAGCGCCGTAGTCCTAATTGCCTTGAGGGTATACGAAGTCACGGTATATAACATAGTCAATCTGACGGTAGTGGGATCCTTGAACAGCAGATAGATCGGATCAATGATAGACCGCAAGGTCGTACCAAAGGACCAACTGACGGGGAGAGTCGTATCGTTCACGTCCGGAGGTGCGTCGCGTAGGAAGAAGGCAGCAGCAAGGATGTAGATAATCGGAAATAAAGGAACGAGACGAGAGATCCAAACTTGGCGTAGCCCAGAGCCAATAAGATGCTCAGTGTGATAGTGCCAATCTTTCTACCGGCCCAGTCCGCCGTAATGTGGAGATTGAAATAGGTGGATCGACGTTTCGGTGTCGCAGTAATTGCGATATAGGACCAGCCAATCGTCTGCCACAAGGCAACGGCCTCGCTGCTCCCGAGCAGCATTGCTGGGACCAGCAAGATGGGAGCCTCGGTATGCGTAAGATATGGAACAAATGCTAAAAGACTGCCATCAGCACGTCGACTCCGGATTCTTAGACAAGCGAATCTTACCGCAAATGCAAATCCAGAGAGCTGCGAAGGCACTCAAAAGGCCGCTAACGATCATTGCGATCTTCCTTCCTCTTCCATCCATGAGTCGTCCAAACGGCCCAGAGATGAGGCTGAATGATAGCAAAACAAGAATACGGAGCAAAATATGCTCTGTAGGAGATGTGTCCGTAGCACATACGTCGACTTCTGGGACGATAATTGGAGTGTTTTGTATGCATTGGTTGTACTGTATGTCGGAGGAAAGGGTTTGCAAAGACTGAAGGGCGAGGCTGGATGCTTGTCCTTGCAAAAACGTAAATAACAGGATGACTGCAGGGTGACCGGGGCGTGGTCGAGCCGAGAAATCGCGGGAATCCATGGCGAAGGGGATGTCTGCCGCGTCGTTGCCCGTGCTTAGCTGCTTTTATGGGAACAACTCGGTGTATTTGTTGCGCAGCCCATTGACTCCTGTCAAAGCGCGTGCACGCGCCGGTACTTGGTAAGTATCCTGATTGTACCGGCGACTTGTTGTGACTGTGATGTCAAGTGAGTCAGTGGAGGTCGTCTGCAACACATCGAAGCAGATATCACCTCGTGAAGGGAGTGAGGCGGCCGAAGATGAGGTAGGAATGTATCGCTCTACGCCACGGACGGGGAAGCAGCAGCTCCGAGTGGTTCCTACTGGTGAAAGCGCTGAGACCGGATCCTGAGGAAGACTTGTCCTGCTCTATCATCAGGAGACCGGGGCGATGGGCGTTGTACTACAATACACATTGACGGTCATAGGTTCAGAACAAGCTTGCCACGGCGGCCCTTGATGCTTGATGTTCGGAAGCATCATTAGAAGATAGGTACTGCCCACAGATTGCGCGGCATGAGACTTCAGAAGGCTGAAAGTCTGGGGCCTTGGCGTTGCCAACGAATTCGAAGTGTCTATCTCTGAATTCAAATTGGGCTAAAAGCTCATGAGGCGTCCTAATAGTGACCTCGACTTTCACATGACTGCATTCTGGTGAAGAACCGGCTTTCAAAACACAGCACCAACTTGGAGGTGAAATAGTTACACACCTTCAGAGCGCCGAGTTTGTAGCCATACGTGTTGACCATACAATAACGAGACACGCGATACAATACGATACCAGTTTTGCACTTGACTCCGCAAAAGCCCTAGGTCATCAATCGTGCATTATGGTCATTCAACGACCCATTGTTGACCGAGATAACAGATTCTGTCGCCATGTCTGTGAACTCGGCGATGTTAGAACCTGTGGATGTGTCAGACGACCATGAAGACGAAGAGCTGCAGAATCAGCGAGAGCATGTTGAAGATGAGCGTACCAAATCAAAGAAACAGGCTGGCGGTGGTCACCGACATGTTAGGAGGACGCCACAGCACGAGAGCACCTCGGGGTTTCCCGACGTCCGATCGCAGAAGCATCTGCCGGAGTGCTTCTTGGTCGCAGTGGTTACATCGTCAAAAATGCTGAGGTCTTGACGTTGTCAAGTCTGCAGTTTCCGGAAATCTTCATGTTTCGCCTTGAAAAGACTCTCAGATTATAGCTTAGAGCGGCTAGTATCCAAATTGTGCCCCATGGCTTAGCTTGGTTAAAGCGTCCGACTGTTATCGTTTCAAAAGTGGTTTCATCGGAAGGTCGTGAGTTCGAGCCTCACTGGGGCAGCTCTTTTTTCATCTTCACACTCAAGGAATCTTTGAACCGAACAGAGCTACGGTTTTCGTAGCACGTTTCACCCTTGAAAATGTTCTGTCGACCTGCTTTCCGTCCTATGAGCTGTGTGGAAGTATAAGCGCTCAGTACGACCTCGGGCCCAACTCAGCCATGTGCGGTGTAGACGCGATCATCATTGCTACAAGGGCCATACGATCTTAGCATCCATCTTCCTCATACCCTCCCCCTTCTCCCTCTTTTGCAGTCGAAATGTCGGGAACAGGAGCTCGAGAGAACATCTTTCCAACGCGTATGGCGTTAACGAATACCAAGCTTCGTCTGAAAGGAGCTCAGACAGGACACTCATTATTGGCCAAGAAGCGGGATGCTCTGACAACACGGTTCAGGGCGATCTTGAGAAAGGTTGACGAGGTGCACCTTCATCTATGATTCAGTCCTGCACGAACTCTGAACCCGGTTCATTTGGATGTAGGCAAAGCGGAAGATGGGCCGGGTCATGCAGTTAGCGTCGTTCTCTCTAGCAGAAGTTACCTACGCCACGGGTGACATCTCCTACCTCGTACAAGAACAAGCCAAGTCTGCATCGTTCAAGGTCAAAGCAAAGCAGGAGAATGTATCCGGTGTTGTTTTGCCTGCGTTCGAGGTCGACAGGGTACCAGGGACAGGTGAGTACCGGGCTTGTATCGTAGGGTGGAATAAAGCTCACGCTCATTCTTCCCCAGATTTCAATCTCACAGGTCTCGGACGGGGAGGACAGCAGGTACTCAAGTCAAAAGAAGTTTATGCTAAGGCTGTCGAGACACTCGTCGAGCTTGCGTCACTTCAGACTGCCTTCACAATCCTGGATGAGGTCATTCGTGCAACGAATCGCCGTGTAAATGCAATTGAGCACGTCGTTATTCCTCGACTTGACAACACGATCAAGTACATCACGAGTGAGCTGGACGAGATGGACCGAGAAGAGTTTTTCAGGTGCGTCACTGGAACATCCTCTTTTGCTAGAGTTGTACTCACGCCGCATGCCATAGACTGAAGAAGGTGCAAGGCAAGAAGAAGCGGGACGCAGAAGCAGCAGAGGCGATGAGGATAGCAGCCGCAGCAGCGGATGAGAATGTTGAAAACATTGAGATTGGCGGGGGCGGAGGCGATATTATCGACAGTAAAGACGAAGATGTTATTTTCTAATTTCACGTTCGCACTTGTGTATCATCGCATTTGGAGGGTTTGCTGTCAACGGACTTCTCTCATAACCATCTCAATCCAAGCATGCAGTTTCAGCCCGCAATCGCCAATTCATGACTGATCTCATGTTGCATATCGGTGTGGTAAGTCGTGATGCGCATACATACATGTGAGGCAATTTTGTGAGATGATGCGGAAGCCAGGCAAATGGTAACATACAAAGACGAGGCGAGTGGTTTACTGTGGAAAAGCGTCAGCCCGCTACTCAGACTCTAGGTAATCGCAGAATACTCACGTCAACCATCTCGACATCAGCATCCTTCGTCTGCGCAGTCTTGTTCCTGTCCTTCCTCTCCAAGATCGCTCGCCTGGTGAGCGCGTCAGCTGCTGGAGCAACGAATGAAAATGAAAATCCAACGCACCTGTCCTTGTCGAGCTTGATGCTGGTGATGACAACATTGCTTGGGTGGATACCAATGGGCGCGGTAGCACCGTTGGACTTGTCACGTTGTACCCGGTCAACGTGGATCACCCACTTCTTCCTGTAGACCTGGGTGACCTTGCCCTCCCGACCCTTGTACTTCCCGCGTACAATCCGGACCTCGTCGTCTTTACGGACAGGCAGAGAGCGAGTCTGTAGAATAGGGAAGGGTTGTTCATTGCGAGTTCAGAGATCCAGCGGAGGAATCACACACGTTGTGCTTGCCTCGGAGCTCCTTGGAGAGCGCAGAGGACATGATTTTGCGGCGTATCGAGGAAGGCGCAGAGAAGTGGGCCTTGCGGGCCTTGCGCCTTGACGAGGAGGTATCTGTCGATCATGAATAGCGAGAGAGATACACAGTGGTCAGTTAAGATCGTTCGACTGAAATGAAGCACACCAGCCCAGTCTCATCCGACATGCCATCCACCCATCCATCCAATTCCGCCTCATCCACCACACAAATTCCTACTCCCAGCATTCCTACAGCACTTCCAGATACGCCAAAGACAGAAACTAACCGGGGTTGAACTTCATCTTGACGGTCTTGAGGATAGTGGGCGGGGGTACACAGAATTCGTCGGGTCGTCGAGCCTGCAGCGCGCAATCTTCAAGCGCGCACCTTCCTCATTTGGATGGCAGTATGACCATGAGCGTCTATTGCTCACCGCCGCTCTTGCCGCACTCATCATGTCGGAGAAGGTACGCTCAACCAAGCTCAAATTCAAGGGGGAGAAGACACACAAGAAACGAAAGAGGGAAGGAGAGGATGAAGACAACAGCAGCCGTTGTCGTCGCAAAAACGAGGACGACGAAAACGACGACACCTGGGTTCTCCCAGAGCAGGCAAACGAAATCCGTGGTCCAACATTCGTGCTCCATCCTTCCGACACATCCCCCATATGTGTAACCTTCGACTCTACTCGTGGCAAGATTGTGCTGCACTCTGTCAACAAAGACAAGACGGAGGAGGGCGCAGCATCGACATCGATTCTAGAGCGAACACCGACAGAAGTCTCTCAGGTCTGGGTTACTACCCGAGTTGCTGGCTCCCCCACAATAAACTTGCGGACTGGAACGGGCGACGGAAAGTTTCTCTCTTGCGATAAGCATGGTCTTGTCTCTGCATATCGGGAAGCTCGCGGACCGGAGGAAGAATGGACACCAGTCGTATTTCCAGATGGCATGGTGGCATTCCAGAACGTGTACGAGAAGTACTTGGGTGTCGACGAAGTAGCCGGTGGTCAGATGTCCCTACGAGGTGATGCGGAGGAAGTGGGTTTTGGCGAACGCTTCATTGTCAAGATTCAGAACAAATACAAGAAGGAGGCACACGCAGAGGAGAGGAAGAAGCGAGAGGGTTTGTCGATCGACGATAATTTCGACGAAACCACGGCAAAGTACGTCTACTTTTGTACTCAATGACGCGATGTTCTGACATGTTCCTCAAATATCAGCAAGACATTTCAAGCTTGGGGAGCTGGCCGGTCTGTGGTTTCCACCCATGACAAGAAGGATGTACGTGCTATACTGTGACTTGTGCAGAGACAGAGTTTGACCAACGTTTTCGATAGTTAAAGAAAGCTAAGAAGGAAGGCCGGTTGGCCGAAGCTTTGCTGGATCGACGGGCGAAGCTGAAGAGGTACGGGTTGTCTCTATGGGAACTTTTGTTTTCCGCTTATTTCAGCCTCCCTACAGCGACCGCTTTTGTTAGTAGTCTCGTACGCACTGAGCGAGGTGCATGGACCACTTCTGTACCGGAATATATTGTATACTACGTTTCTCTGCATCATCTGTACTGTCATGCGCACTGCCATTGTCACAAGTTGTCGCGGGCTCTGCGGAGATGGTAGCGGTTTTGTTCGCGTTAGTGATAGTGCGCGCCTAATCGACGCGAATACAAATTAGAAAGGTCGCGTTCCGGCAGCGCGTGGCCTTCGCGTCCTCATTTTCTCTTTCTCCCCATCACCGTCGCAATGGTCCCCAAGCACACCTCTATCACAGAGGCCTACACCATCCTCGGATTGCAGGAGGTAAACGGTCTCGTTACGTCTCGAAGTCACCGGTATCCTCACTACGCGCCTCCTATAGGGTGCCACCTCGGAGGAGGTCAAAAGCGCGTACAAAAAGGTATTGTCACCGTCGAAATCCAGCGGATCCGCACTGACTACTTGCATTAGCTCGCGCTGAGAACACATCCGGACAAGAATCCCGACAATGAAGATGCCACTGTGCAGTTTCAGCGAATCGGTGAAGCGTACAACGCCATTCAAAAACACTTAGATAAGGGGTCGAGACCTGCCAGGGGTGGGCCCCGTAGACCACCGTTTGGATACAGTTATTCCGATGAAGACGACGACGAATACTACGATGACGACGACAGTTATGATGATGATTACGAGGACGACATGGACTTCTATATGTGCGTTCTCTATCGTCTGACATGATCTGCTGGATATCTGACAGCAGCCTCAGGTTCATGTTCTCGGAATTCATGAACAGCCACTTCAGACGCGGAGGCTACACGCGTGAGTACTGCTGCCTCGACGCGTCCTTACGATATTGAACCTTCAACCTCCACTCTTAGGTCGTGGGTTCTACAGCAGTAGCGGATCTCGTTCTTATTTCTGCGAGCACTGCAATAAGCATCATGGAGGCTCTCCAGAACCCACGGAAAGTCCAGAGCAGTACCAGGCGCGTCTGCGCGCTGCGCGTGAAGAGAAGGAGGCAGCGGCCCAGCGACGTATTCAGGAAGAAGCCGCCCGTAAAGCTCAGATCGAGAAAGAGCGCGAAAGAGGTGTGTTCACTCAATTTAGCCACGGACGCAGGTGTTCATGTCCACTCTTAGAGAAAAAAGAGGCCGCTGCTCGACAGAAGAAGAAGGCGTCCGACAAAAAAGCACAGGCAGAAGCATCCCGCCAGTCCGCGAAGGACGCTGCGCGCCAGCAACTTCAGCGCTCGCAGACACTTCGCTCCGAAGTGTTCGCCGCTGCGCGTCGCGGAGAAAACGAGAAGGTCAAGAAAGGCATCTGGGAAGATTCTGTGGACGCTGCGGGCGGCGAAATCAAGCGTGGCGGCGAAGAGTTCGTCAAGAACCCGCCCAAAGACCTCCAGGAGACTTTGATGCATCTCTGTGTGCGTCATGGAGATGTAGATTTAATCGAGTGGCTTGCTACCCACAGTACGTCGAGTCCATGCCTCGTATCGCTCAAATTCTTATGAACCCACGTTCTCCCCAGATGCCGACCCGGAAGAGCGCAACAAGGAAGGACTGACGCCATTCCATGTCGCCCTTCAGCTTGGCAAGATGCCGATCGTGGAGTACTTCTTCGTGAATCATCCACCCTCGGAGGATGACTATGCAGGCATCTACAAGCGGCCTACCTCAAAGTCCTTGATCGATATTGCTGTTGAGTCTCGCGAACCAGAGGCTGTCTGGGCTGTTTTAGACAAGAACCTGGCGTCGAAGGCGGAGATGGAGAAGACTTGGAAATACGTTACGTCGAAGGCTTGCAAGCAGAGTTTCATCAAGTCTCTCGGCTCTCTCAAAGGACCTGGGAAGCTTGACGAGATCGTCAACTTGCTCGTCACTTACGGTCACTTTTCGCTCCAGTCTGTCGCTTCCTCGGAGTCGAATGGCCACGTCAACGGCCATGATGACTACCGCACATCTCGCTCCGCTACTCCAGGAGGCGTCGACTCTGATTCCGTCGCCGAACCTGAATCTCCTCAATCACCGAACGGACAGAGCCGTGGTCGTGGACGGGGACGAGGACGTGGTCGAGGCCGAGGCTTCCGGGGAGGTAGGGGTCGTGGAGGTCCACCTCAAGCGTAAGGATTTAGACATCACGGATGAGACCCCTGCACCTTTTCTTGACACATTCGGCATCTTCTTGAACCATCGCAATATTGGCACCCTGCTCTGCATTTTTCATTGTGACAATTCCGTTCTGACCTTCTCTTGCACTACCATCTTCCCTGTTTCATAGAAGTTTACATGATTCACTGTACCTTGTCGAATATTCTACGAGCATCATACATAGCCCCTCACATAATTTATGGTACAGTTCGCGCTTTCATCGATCGACTCGAATGTCGAGCATTGAACTTTTGAAACATCCCTCGGAAATGCAACTGAGCAGAGCGAGATAGCAATTCGATTGTCCATAGAATAACAGTACATCCTTCAAGATACAGTTGGAGACGGAGCTACACAGATAGAGCATAGTGAGATTCATCCAAGGTCGTGAACACATGTCCTTCGTCCATCAATTTATCCAGCGCTGCGCTGTGAAATCCGCGAAAGTGATTAAACAAGATGATCTCTGAAAGAGCGAGCCAACTTACCTGATCTCATTGGCAGAGCCACCTACGGTACGAGCAATCGCACCAACGTGAATTCCTTCTTCGTTTGGTGGTTGGTTCATCATGAACGTGATGATGCTGCGCTCGAGTTGTGGCAGATGGCTATATTGATCGCTGGCACCTCCATGCGATTGTGCAGTGTAAGCTGACGCGCTACCAGAACCACCAGCGGAAATATTGGGTTTGACATCCCCAACAGGGCCACCACGTCCAGGCTACGATACTGTAAGAAAATGCGGCGCAATTACGTACAAGAAGAATTTGCTCACCGCTCCTCTCTCCAGCAGCAGCTTACTTGCAACTACATCGAGCACATGGTAGTAGGTTTCGCTTGGGTCTTTTGCTACTCGAACATGAGATGCGTTGATGTATCTTTTGTTACCGAACGATTTGATACCGCCCAGGACTCGTACATAGGAATTGTCCCTGGAGGATATGCAACGTTGAGATCATGGTCTGAGGCAGAAACCTTTGGCTCACGTTATCATGTTGGGGTCCTCATCGTCTTCCATTGTTGTATCGATCCAGTGGCGAGCCTCGATCCTCCCTGTTCCGTCATCGAGGTAGTACACTGAGTTGGTCGCTTGCTTCTGAACAGACATCACTTGCGCGACGACTGTGATCTGCGAAAAGCTATAAGTCCATGTGTCATCACAAGACTGAATGCCAATAACGCACCTGACCGACTTCCAGATCGTCCAACATCCATTCTGCATCTGTGTGCGCCTGTGTCGCGGCGTAGACCTGCTTGACAGTGAGAGGGCGCAGAGAGTTCGACGTGTTGCGCTATCAAGCAGAGAGGTTATTTTTCGAGCCAGTGTAGAGAAATATGATGCTCACTCTTGATCCGGTACCAGCACCCGGGCTATTGAACTGCGACCCTCCTCCTGACATGTAACCTCCACCCATGCTATTGCTCTGGTAATAGGGATTTTCGTCTGCAATACATCGTATCAGAACTGCATGAACGTGAGTCATTCGCCGATAATGCATGCTCACATTGGCTCATCGTGTGTGATTTATGAAGAAAAGTGTAGAAAGGGGATGGAGGTGAAGAAGAGAGCGCGAAGGAGGAGGAAGAGGCACTACGGCGAGGGCTAAGTCGAAAGCGCTGACTACTTAGTATAACACGTAAATAAAGACCTAATAAAATGTTTCTTGTTTTCTGGAAGTGAATAATCGAAGTATTCTGAGTCCGAAGAGCTGAGGTCTTTGTGACAGAAGACTTTGCGTTTTGACCAAAGGAGACCTGATGTATTCAGCGCCGAAAACCTGATAGAAGACTAGTGGTAGTCTGCTCAGAAAAGATCATGTTTTCATACAAAGGATTCCTTTGTCTCCGAACATGTTTTCTGCTCAGAAAACACAATCTTTTGCGACCAGACTACCACTAGTCTTCTATCAGGTTTTCGGCGCTGAATACATCAGGTCTCCTTTGGTCAAAACGCAAAGTCTTCTGTCACAAAGACCTCAGCTCTTCGGACTCAGAATACTTCGATTATTCACTTCCAGAAAACAAGACATATTTTATTAGGTCTTTATTTACGTATTATACTAAGTAGTCAGCGCTTTCGACTTAGCCCTCGCCGTAGTGAGGGGCGACGCGCCTCAAAACATCACAAACGCGGCGTGACATGACGCGCCATGCGCAGGTCACAACGATCGCTCACCAAAACTGTGTCACGGTTCAGACATTGCGCAGAGGAGAACGGATTGTACAGAAAAGAGTGGTGGGTAGTGTATATTCCATGCCGATATAAGGTTATGCAGTACTATGTATATATGGTGTCTCTATATTCCAGCAATTACTTTTATGAATGTGTCTTGAGGACCTTCGTGATGCCTTCCCCAATGCCCTTGTAGATGTCCCGGCGAGCATCTGTAGTCTTCTTGGCGACATTCAGGACGTAGTCGTGGTCGAACTGCCTCAATAGATCAGCTACTAAATCACCTCCTGTTCGAGATCAGACTTACTCCTGATGATATCTGAATGGATTTGCTGGACTCCACAAACGACTTCCTCGTCTCTTGGGTGGCTGCCTGCTCCGCGAGCTGCAAAAGCTGTGCAGAAAACTCCTTCAGGACCTCGCTCGCCTTCGTTCGCAGTTCTTTGAAACTTGATGATAACTACAAGCACAGAAAGACATATGAGACACATCGTGAACGGCTCGACAGAGAGCACTTACGGCGTTAAATTTGTTGGTCTTGATGACAGCAGCGGGTTTGAAGCGCGTCGTCTCGGCGTCCAGAACAATGAACGCTTCTTGCGTCATGGTCGCGATATGGAGGAGTGCAGGGGGTAAATGCGACGTGGTCACAACAGCCTGGAAGCGCTCCTTCATATCTGTTGATACAAGCAATCTAAGCACGCAACCAAACGAAAACAAGTCGCTGTCCCTTACCGTCGAAGAACTTGAACAAGATCTGGGGAGGTTCCGTGACTGCTGGAGGCTCTTCGTCTTTCTTGTAATGTCCGTTCCCGTTGGTCGAGGAGCCGTTCGCAGGTGAGCTAGGAGGCTTTGGTGAATGGCCGGACTTGAGCTGCTCAGAGGCCTTCGCAGCTTCAGCTAGGAGCACAGCCGCTGGTGGGCGAACGTAGTCGTGGTATGGGCCAAGCCATGTTGACAACGCGGTGGTATACTCGTAGAAGGCTTGCTCTTCTGTGGTGAGCTTCTCCGCCTCTTCAGGGCTGCGTTTCGCCAGACGATCATTCAGTGGAACCTGGTTTTCCGGGGCTGTGCTGGGCTTCGGTCGGTCACCGATGAGGAGCTTGTCCTCAACTGTGTCCGTGAGGTCACTGGCTTGCTGGAATATCTTAACGTAGGTCTTTAGGAATGCGCTCAGCCACTCTTCCTAAAGAGATACATCAGCTTTGCTGTGGTCTGCAGGAAAGTCACCGGCACTTGCACTGAGTTCTTTCCCGAAAGGCAACGTTTGTTCGCTGAATGACGGGGAGCACCGAGGTTGATAGTTGGGCGTAACGTCGAAATCACGGTTGTCATAGTGGACTGGTACACAGCAGGGACAGTGAGTAACATGCACACTCCAGGGGACTCTGACAACCTACCGCGGTCGAAGATGAATTTCAGTTCAATGAGCTCCATGTCGACGAGATCGGCGTTGACGGGTTCATGTGCCATACGCATGCGAACGTGCTCAAGCTTCATCAAATCTCGTTGCAACGAGTTGTCTAACCGGTCTTCGAACTCGATGAACTCTGATACCTACAGCGTTGGTTGAGATGAAGGGTCGTGAAATATAAATGATCATCAGACGTACTTGGCTGTATTTCTGCAGCTCGAAAGCTTTGACGATGAATTCAGCCGTCTGTGGGACATAGCCAGGTTAGAGCCCATCACGGTCTCTGACGACGCAGAAGCTACGTACTTCCTGAGAGTTGTTCATGTAGATTTGACTAGACTCCATGCATTCTGACATGTACGTGATATCTCCGAGAGCTGAGAGGGAATACGTCGATGCGCGCGACAAAACCAGATGGGAGAGGGTATCCGTTTGTACCTGCTTGACGTTCATAAGACGGTAATGTTCCAACGCGAGTGATGGAGCTCCTAGTGTCATATACGCGCGTAAGTCGGTATGTATAGCTTGAAGATTATCAGATTCTTACCGAGCAGATGGTACAGGCGAATAAGCAGCAGCCGGATACGATACGACTGCTTACTTCTGGCAGAGCCGTACTCGAGGATAGAGACAGCGCTGTGGAGAAAAGCTTCGTCTTTGCTTTGTGTCCAGGCAGAGACGAAGGCGTGCCCGGCAAGAATCGCAAGGTCGTCCGCCGGTTGCAGCTCCGTATCCGGGAGAGACTTTCCGTACGGAAGACACTCCAAGTACGCTGCTGTGTACTCTGCAGCTCGTGTAGATTCAAGTTCAGGGGTCAACTCTGATTCGAGTAGGTTGTAGCGAACCAGCTTGAAAACGTTGATCCCACGCTGCACCTCGCTTGCTGACGTCTATACACACTTTAGAAACGTGAACGTGTCCGACAAAATGGTTGAACTTACGAATGATTTATTCGTTTCGAGGAAGGACGTCCACTGCGCCAAATCGTCTCCCTCGAAGGCGATATAGGGCTGGAGGTCCTCGACAGCACATGCCTTGTCGCCGAAATGCATGAAGTACTTTTCGGCAAGGGAGAGAGTCCGCGACGCGTCTGGTTGATACCCATTAGATATTGCCTCGTCGCAGCGTTAGATTGTCTTACCTGTTGAGAAACCATGCTGTCGCGCTCGCTTCTCCAGTTCCAGCAAACCGAGCATGCCAGAACGGTCCTTCAGGCCGTCCAAATCGGCGACCTGCTGGAGTAGGTTTTGCGTCTGAGTAATGTGCTTTTTGCAAGCTTCTCGAGCTTCCTCAGTCGGTTCCGGAACAGATGTGACGTCCCAGAAAGTAGCATCAAGCACAGACAAGAATTCGAGCCAATTCCTGTCTCTGATCAGAAACAAGCGAGTCAGTATCACACAAAGTCGACAAACTCATAGCACTCACTTTTTCTCCAATATGCGTGTCTGGGCAACCTCACCCTCCTCCTTGACCAGTCCTTTCAGCTTCTTGATATCTCTCCTTATCTCATCCACTGTCAAGCTGGTATTGCAGATCAACTTGCCGATTTCACTGTCCAGCAGCGTCAGCGCGTCATCGTACATCTCCAGGTCGCGTAGGATGAGGAGGTGGACATAGAGCCGGTCGGCGCTGTGGTATGAAGGCACAGTTGAACTGGTGACCATGCGATGAGCGAGTTTGAGGAGGACCGGTTTGAGGGTTGCAGGTGTGCTTGGGTCCTTAGCTTGAAGGATTGAACAGACGGCACTCCAGTACAGAAACCGGTCGTCTTGGAACTGTTTGGCCATTTTGGTTGCTATCTGGGGGTCGAGGTGATCTGAGTGGGATTCCACGGGCACATGCAGTGAGGGGCATAAGTTAAGTCACCGTACCTGCTGAGCTGCCTTCCAGTTACCGGTCCTGACATTGGCGTAGAATACGTGAATAGCCAACTCTCCGTTTTGAGGCTGTTGCTTGTACGCATTCTCAAACAGTGTAATTATGTCGGTTTCTAGATTCATAAGTGTATTGGCTCAGCGTATGCACACAACGTTAATGATAGAAACGTACGTCTACCCAAGCCCCTCAATACATGCATCATAGCAGTGAGGACTGCATCGTCTGTGGGCTTCGTTGCAAAGACCTCATCGCACAGCGCAAGTGACTCTTCGACCTTCTGCTGCCTCACGAGAGCGAGGGCTTTCAGAGCCTGTGTACGCGCAAATCAGCTGTGTATGCATGAGGCGCACGTGAGGAACGCACTTTCAGCAATATGATATTGGGATACTTCTTGAGCAGTTTGTTGCAAGCCACCACAGCCGACTTGTTCGAGTTGCTGTCAAGCGCATCTGGAAGTATACGCGAGGGGAATCCGAGTATGAGCACACGGACACGTCAGAGACGCGGATTGCAGCGTACCGTATACAGGGCGAATCTGGCGATCGAAAGCGGCCGACATGTATATCCAGGACAAGCGAAGGACAAGGCACAAGCTGGCGATGGAAGGGACGAATATGCACAGAAAGTTGCTCGGGATGAGAGCCAACTTGCGGAGAGAAGGGGACAGCAGGAAGTAAAGGGACCGTGGTCAAGCACGAGTGCCACGAAGAGGCCGAAATTTTTGGCGAAGTATATATGCACTGCTGGGACATACGCGGCGCTGGCACGCGCCAGCAGCGCGTTCCCTCCTCTTCCGGCTCGACACGGTCTCATCCCGACCACCACTATGTCCGATGACATTCGTGTCTGACCTACCAGCATTTCATCAAAGTACAGGTCTTATACCACTGCGTCAAGGTCGGCTCACTCGGATTTATTGTTGTCCAATCATACTGAAGGAATTGGGCCAGCTCAATCTACCCCGGCAACCTCGCATTGACGAACAAGTTCGGTCATTATCATGAGTCCAGTACTACTGTCACGGTGCGTTTGTCGGGTTTGCGAGCTTTTCCTAATTTACATGTATGATCTCCCTCCAGCACTCTGGATCCTCTCCTGGGGATCTTCACCGGGGCTTTCGCCTACTACCTCTACGAAAACAACCCTCGGACGGCACCACCTCCGGAGGAGCGTCTCGGCGAACTCATTCGTTGGAAGATGGACAAGAGGAACAAGGAAGAGGAGGCACGAATCGCGAAAGAAGAGCGGGTTGATTGGCAGAATCTAGTACAGGAGGCAAACAAGAAGCAGTAGTGCAACCGCATACCGTCAATGGAGCTATTATGCACACGACTTCAATTACGCACTCACTACTTGCGCTGCGATAGCTCTCTAACCATCCCCATGATCTCGTGGAAAGTGTTCCGCTCTGCTTCGCTGAGATCCTCATCTCTGCCTGAATCCGACGAAGGACGAAGTGCGACCCCCACGATCACTGGTCGGCGATCGGCCTCCAATCCTACACCTTCAGCTTCACCCCACCAAACGAGAGTAGCGGCCTGAGATGCGTAGAGTGTATGAAGGATTCGGAGATGGTCTGTCGGTGCACTCCCGAGCAGAAAAGAGAGCTCGACTGCCGCAGACGGTGGGGGTAAAGGAATCTGATTCGGCTGTTCTGCATCAGGCGGAGGAGGAGGATCCAATGGTGCAGTGGAGGGCATTGTCGCTTGAATCTATCCATGCTGCTTTCAGTCATAAGCCTGCTAGACCTAATGAGCAGTTGCAAGGCGCACCAGATTGCCCACTTTGCCCAGTTGTGTGATCAGAACGAGGATGCGATCTGCGAAGGCTTGAATGAGAACCTCCGTTGGAACATCATTTATTTGACGAGATGCTTGTGCAGTCGGCAACATATTGGCTCGAAATGTCGTGAAGAAGGCCTGCAGAAGGAAGAATATGGGGTATGGTGATGACGGTCGAGAACAAAGTGCTGTCGCGTCGTGAAAGATTATGGGCGCTCACGCGATCGCCTGGATCTCGGACAGATCTTGACGCGCTGCTACCTCAGGCTGCTATCTTGTACCCTCATGTACCAAACCTCCGCTGACAACCTCCTCTCGACCTCATTCCACTCTTCGTGTTCACAAGAACGTCTCCAACTGTGACTTGGCCTTGTTGTTCCCCTGTACGAAGCTCTCTGAAGACCTGTCAATGCAGGATACGAAACTCCCCGGCGCCGCGGTCAAGGGGAAGGCAAGGGAGGATTCAAATTGGCAGCTCGGATGGTGGGAGCTGCATCCGCTCATTGACAAGGCCAAGAGGTATGCTTCTTGATGTATGCTCAAGTAGAAGTGAAAGGTCTAATTGCGTCTCGCACTGCTCCAGACCCGTAGCATGGTCGAGGTCGTCCGTCATATTCTCCGCGCATCCGACTCAACCACTGGTCCTAGCGCGACATTTCTCATCGTCTCGGCAGTTTGTGGTCCCTTCACCTACTCCCCTTGTCTCTTCTCCTACGTCATACGATCCTCCAACTGTCATCAGTATCTCTCCCAATGGTGAATGGCTCTTTGCATATTTTCCAGGGCGCGAAGGGGATGGAGTTGCATGCCTTTGGAGACGGGATCACCAACTGGATACCTGGGGTGTCCGTGAGTTCTGGGCAACTCCACGAGGCGCGGGTATCGTTACAGCTGAATGGACAAACCACAATCGAGAGGTATGTCAGCTATTACATTGAGTTTGAAATGGCTAATCACTTATGCTCTGCAGTGGATCATAAATGATACTGGTTTCGCGTCGCGTTTGCCTCCCCGAGGCCCTAGCTCGCCCGTAAACAGCTCTGTGTTGCTTCTCATCACCCAATCGCTATACATCAACGCGTGCTTTCTGCCACCCTACGTCCCCTCACTGAGGATGCTCAGAGCTTCTCTGACCATGACTACACGGGTCAAAGAGGGCGAGCCATCCCCCCCGGACGTGGACAGACAAGGGACCGATGGACGTCGCTTGTGCGTGAGCGCTGCCATTGGATTTGGCTATAACGGTCGGTTCACTCTGTCCAGAGACCAATGACGCGTCTCAAAGTATTGTTCATTTCAGACATGGCATTTTTGGTCGCGACGAGATCTCACCTAATGCCGTCACACCATGTGGTTTCCGAAGACCACTCCATGGACATGGGACTCATGCCAGATATGACACAACCAAGTACTTCCAGCGACAAGCTGGGCTACGACTCCGACGTTTGGGGGGAGGAGCTGATAGTAGATGTATGTGAAGTTGGAATGAACGTTGATGTAACTAATCTAATAAGTACGTCCGTCATTATAGTCGGGGGAGACTTCATCTGACGGCATTTCTAGATCTAGGGACAAGGCCCTTACCACCAATTTTTCACCCACATCCCAATCTCACGGAGCTTGCTTTCATCGCTATGCCACCTGAGTCGTCTTTGACAATGTCTCCTTCAGTCAGTAAGGATCCACGACGTCAAACCAAGGAGATACTTGAGAAAACTGGCAGTTTGTACCTGGTTGCGTCGGTTCTTGATTGTGGAGACTGTGAGTTGTGAATCGGCCACGGAGTTCACCTTGTGATACTGATGTTCGCGTTCAACTCAGATACTACTACACCAAAATCAGAATCAACGGTATACGCTTGCGTACGAAATACGACTCCGGCCACAAAGATGAGCCCTCGCTGGGTTAGGAGTGCTATCTATATATTTACGCGTATTACAATCTAACATGTGGCCTTAGTAGATGATCAACAAAGAGCAGACGAAGATATTCGAAAACGGCGTGCTCACGTTCCTCACACCGGCAGGAAATGGCAGCACCGTCCTGGTTGGCCTATTGGACACTGCCGGCGTCGCTAGACGGTCTCAGACAAAGCCAAAGGAAATTCCAATAGGCACTTGTGTAGCATTGCAGTTGTACGTGTCATCATCTTCTTGCTTGCGCTTCAACTGAGTTCGAGACAGTCCGTCACTTGTTCCAGACGAACGTTGGGAATCATCCCATATCATGTCTACGAGCGACCGTGCAGGGCGAGATGGTAAGCATCGCTGTAGCCTCCTAACATATTTCATACTCAATCCGCTCGCTACAGTGCCTGCTGGTATTGCAGTTTCTCAGAACCGCGCTCTGGTCTGTTTCATGTCTGCATCAGCGGCTCTCGGTGCTCGAACAGCGGTCCATCTCCTCCCCAGGCGGCTTATCAACTCAGTACCGAGTTCCAATGTGCCTGAGGTTCCGAAAGGCGATCTCTCGCGTGCATTATGCCTAGCGTTGATGTCACGAGAATCGCCGTCTGACATAATCCATATCCTATCTCTTCCTTCGACCTCTCTACCGACTGCAGCAACAACGATATACCACACGTTATGTACACTCGCCGCGAACGCGAACGGTTTGGCAGAAATATGGTTGATCGAGGTGCTCGGCGTCATCACGGAAGTCTATCTGTAAGTCCTCCTGGTTGACACGCTTTGCGGTACTTGCTTAGGCTTCGCTCGCAGCGGGAAAGCGAGATACAGTGCAGGACCTGAGAAAGAACATCTCACTGCGCAGTGGAAAGCGGCGCATGATATCTGCTCTATCGAGGCCTTGAATACCGCCTTCGAAGACTGCCGTGAAGCGGATGCATACGACCTCGGTACGTCGTGGCCCGCCTTTTCACTGACTCGTACTCACTTCTCTCTCAGAGGCCATTTGGCAACTCGTCGGTCTTTCTACCTGGTTCATAGATTTCCTGGAGCGTCTCATGAAAGAATGCGTCGCATTCCATGACGAGCACGCGTCCTCTCCTCAGGTGACGCAAGAAAAGCAGGACACATTGTCAACCCGTGAGTCTATCCCAAGTTTATACACAACATGTCCTGAAATCTAGTTTATCAGCATTACACGTCGTCCCCGCCGCCGCCCCAATACTAATTCATATGGTGCATCCCTATGTTCATCGACATATGCTTGCCGCTGTGCGCCACGTCAAACGCTTCCGCGACCATATTGGAAGTTTGTCGGCCAAGGGGGAGAATGCTCAGATAGCAAAAGATGTGCTCATGGATGCTATCGACTGCTCTGGCATTCATCTCGATACTCTGGTTCCGTTGCTGAACGAGACAAGTACAGCCCCTCATCGTACGCCCCCCGCTCTCGTTGTTCTAGTACGGGGACTGATTTCCGCGATTCATTAGCGGACCTTCTCAGAAGGTGCTTGACGATATGTGCGCCCATTCCAGCTGTCCTTCCCAACCTCAAGCAAGCAGTAGAGAAGATCGTCACTTCGAAAGCGATCGACCGGCCAAAGCTGTTCATCAAAGCATCGGATCTCGTCGACGGCGTGTCTCAAATCACTTTGACTGACCAAGTCAAGACTAAGGAAACTGACGTTGTCACGAAAGGCCTTCTTCTGCACCGCGGAGCAGAGATGTGCTGCGTGCGGTGTGGTGGCAAGTCAGAGCTTGCGTTGGGTCATGATGCGAAAGGTGCAGCAGGTCACATATCTCGGCGTTGGAGGCAGTGGGAGGTGATGTGGGCGACGAGATGTATCTGTGGCGGGGCTTGGACCCGATCTTCATCCTCTTAGAATATCCTTGTACACACTGGATTCTATGCATACGATGTCCCTCGATGTGGAACGGTGAACATTAACCTCACTCGGATTGAGCGCTCAAATTTTGGGGAGAATAGTCGTCCAGACTACTACGGCGCCTGTCGTGGGAGTGATCGCGTGGTACTGTACAGTCGGCTCAGCCACCGCGCGGCTGCACGAAGCAGACTACCGCGAACAAGGCCCAAATTACCGTCGACCCCCTCAAGATCCCCAATGGCCCCCGCAACTACGTGCGTACCATGCTCAATATTCTGCGCAACCTGATACTGATGTCTCCGTGCTCTTCATAGCGTCCCGAGTGTCTCGGTGTGTACATTTTCCCCCCAGTACAACTTGCAGCGCGAAGTTCTGATCACTGGCCCTATCTTGGAACTATTAGGACATCGAGGTCCCGGAGACTCTCCTCAAGAAGCGCAAGCAAAACGAAAAGGCCCGGGAGGAGCGCGTTGCTGCTGCCGCCGCTGCTCGCAAGGTGAGCTCGATCTACAAATTTCATTCTCAAGACATCCTTCTTTTCGTATGATGCATAACATCACCTTCTTGGCTAGTCAAGCATTTTTGTTTCTACTATGTTGCCAGAATATACCATCTTTCGGGGCTGACGATCTATCCTATTTATGAGTCTCATAAACCTTTTATGAGCACTACTAACGATCCTTTCTCAGGCGGGCAAGGCCAAGCGCAAAGTCATCTTCAAGCGCGCCGAGCAGCATGTGAAGGAGTACCTCTCGAAGGAGAAGGAGGAGGTTAGGCTGAAGAGGGCAGCTCGTGCGTCTGGCGATTTCTACGTCCCCGCACAGGCGAAGGTTTACTTTGTCGTCCGTATTCGTGGGTGAGTATCAAGATCCTCTGGAAAAGTTTTTCCTAATGCTAAATGCCCTTCTTTCCCAGTATCAACGAGATTGCACCAAAACCACGCAAGATCCTCCAGCTCCTCCGTCTGCTCCAGATCAACAACGGTATCTTCATCAAGGTCACCAAGGCCACCCAGCAGATGCTCCGTCTCGTCGAACCCTACATCACCTACGGCGAGCCCAACCTCAAGTCTGTGCGCGAGCTGATCTACAAGCGTGGATACGGCAAGGTCGACAAGCAGCGCATCCCTCTTGCCAACAACAGCGTCATCGAGCAGGCGCTTGGCAAGCACGATATCCTCTCCGTCGAAGACCTCGTTCACGAGATCTTCACCGCTGGCCCCAACTTCAAGCAGGTACGATGATTTTTTCAACTTCGGATGTACTCGACTTTACTCACTCGACTTTTTCTAGGCATCGAACTTCTTGTGGCCATTCAAGCTCTCCAACCCCACTGGTGGCTGGAGGCAACGCAAGTTCACGCACTACGTCGAGGGTGGTGACTTCGGCAACCGGGAGACAAACATCAACAAGCTTATCCGACAGATGAACTAAGCTTCTCGTTGTTTGATTTCGCGGGGAGGGTAGTAGCTTGTATGTTGGTGGGATGTATGGATGCGGGGACCTACCTATGATGGGACGCTGCGGTTCGCACCGTCTCGATTTTCGCCTATTGTGTCTTCTTAACCCTGTATGCCCTTATGACCACTGCAAAACGAACCACCGCGCATGCATTTCTATCATACCGTGTGCTGCTTGTATATTCTATTGCATATCGAACCTCGAACCGCAGAGATGGATGAGTGGATGGAGCCTGCGCGCGCTTCGGTTTGAAGTTCTGCTCGGCAGCTCCATGACCTCAGAGAGATCACAGCGCAACTTGTACTCAACCTCCCACCATCTCTCACTATGCGTCCCTAACGACACGGCTTCATGCCTCTCGATTGACCCAATCTTCTTGCTACTTGTACATACCAATTTCTATGACTCAGCGGACACTGCGTTTCCGAACTGGTTTGCGATATCCCGGAGGATCATCATAAGTATCCAGTGACGACACTCCGACCCGAAGCATATACCCATCTTCCATCTCATGAGACGAGGTGGTGCGCTCTCTCCTTCCGCTACAACCGA
Organism: Steccherinum ochraceum; assembly: GCA_004332605.1. NCBI lineage: Eukaryota > Fungi > Basidiomycota > Agaricomycetes > Polyporales > Steccherinaceae > Steccherinum > Steccherinum ochraceum. The sequence goes on from RWJN01000223.1 coordinate 44,923, forward strand.
CTCCAAGCCCACCATAAGAGAAGTAAACAATCTTCTCCACAACCTCAGGTGAGCGACTTCTTGCGGCGCAAGTGATATCGATGCTCATTGGACGATTCTCAATTCTGCAGAGGAGAGCATTTCCGCCAAGAACGGAACCGAAATCCAACCACACCCGTCTCGCCCTCGTCTCATTATGTCGCTCCGGACAAGCCCACGTTACCCATCTCCCAGATCTTCGGCTCGGACGACGCGATAGCGAAGGCGTTCGATAATCTCGCTCTTGACCTCGATGCCGAGTCTGCAGTACGGGAGGATAGGTCTCAGCCTGCATGGAGGAAGAAGGCCCTGTCTCTGCTCTTCGCGTATGCTCCCTTGAGGGTGTCGGATGAGGAGTCGGATATGCCGGCTTGGAACGAAGAGGACGACTACACCATCCCGCCGTTGACACTCTTTTGCCTACGGGCTTTGGCGGGATATTGCAGGAGTGTATCCTCCTTCGCAGAGGATCTCGTCCCGTACCTGCCGCCGCACCTCCGCCGACTACTCCTGCGATGGACCGCCGTGCACGCCCCGCTATCCAACACGAAGCTGTACGCGCTCTGTGAACCCGAGATGGGCGGACACGCGGACGGGGAGCTCATCGTCGTAGGGCCTCACGCGTCTCTACCCAAGGACTACTTCAAAACCGCAGACGTTACGGACGAGGAGGCGTTTGCGTTTGCCAGTAGCTCTCAGTCCCGCGAGGACGACCCCCCGCCACCGGAATCATGGACATCCACCACCGACACCTCCGACACGTCCTGGGACTCCTCCTCCTCCTACACAAAAGACGAGCCCCCGCCCCTGCTATCCCTCGCACTGATCTCTCTCCCCATCCCCGTACACACCCTCTTCACCCTCCCCCGGACCCTCACACACCTCGCCCTCCTCTCCCTCCCAACACTCACCCCGATCCACCGCCTCCCCCGGCTCCTGCCCAACATCGAAGTGCTCGACTTATCCTACAACGTGTGGCTGGGCCAGCCGAAGATCGTGAGCAACGCGAACATGGCTGGGGAGAGTCTGCTGTGGAGGACAGAGTGGGTAAGGTGGGGGCGGTTGAGGGTGCTGGGGTTGAGGGAGTGCGGGGTCGGGAAAGGGGAGGGGGGAGGGTGTGGTTGCGAGGGTGAATAAGGGGAGGTGGGTGGATGTGGTGGTCGTTGGAGTGGGGACGTAGCTGTAGCTATATGTAGCTGTCGATTCTTGCGTCCGTCAACGATGAGAGCGATATTGACAAACGCATTCTATTCCATCCACTCCGTGATGGGTGATTCAGAGAAAAGCCATCGCGATGAGAGGGTATGCCATTGATGAACGGGTGATAGAGATAGGTGAGTTGAGTTGTTTGTAAGTACCTAAAAGTGTCCTTGAAAAATAGAGATGGGTGGTGGAGGGGGGTTTACATAAATACAAATACTCTATGATACAGCTAAGAGAAGAATCCTGCACATGATATCGGTACAACCAAGAAAGAGAGAGATAGCAAATATTGAGGGGAAGTCGGGATGTTGGTGTCGTTACAGTGGTTTCGACGTCATGGCTTCGCATTAAGGAACTCCGTCAAGTCGAACTTCGGGACACGCGCGGTCTACGCAACATTGAAATCGTCAGCCCAGCTCATGCAAAGAAAGCCCTCGAGAACGTACCTCCGCCGCATGCTTCTCCTTCTTCGAGCGCACGTCCGGGTCCCTCCCATACGTCCCAGCACCAGCGCCTTTGCGGCCCGTCGTCGTCGCTATCGGAGCGTTGACGTCTGCGGGGAGCTTGACACCCGACGGCCATCGGGACGCCGGAGGGACCTTGATCTCCCACTCGTTCAACGTCGCCCACAACCCGGTCGTGTACCGCGTGTACAGCTCCATCTTCGATATCGACGATTTGTTCGTCCGATCTACAGTAACGAGACGCAGTCAGATTTTCATTCCAGGTTGAACATTGAACGTAGCATGCTGGACTCACACAAAATAGCACTCTCCACCTGACCCGCAACCGCCTCTCTACGCTCTTGCGTCAAATACGGCGCCATCGGGCTGTTCTCCGGGTCCGTATACGCCAGCAGCCCGCTCACCTGCCCGAGCTCGCCCAAGTACGTCGCCCGGTCCTCGGGGCGGACGAGGCTCTGCGCCTCGGCGTACAGCCCCTGCGCACGGCGGAGCAGCTCGTGTTGGTGCTCGTCTGGGGACGGGGAGGGAGAGGCGCTGTTGCTTCTGCTCCGGCTCTGACTTGAGGGGGATGTTGGTGAGTGGGGTGAGAATGGTGTTGGTGTCGGTTTCGAGGAGCCAGAAGAAGAAGAGAAGGAGGAGGAAGAGGGTGAGTGGTAAGGGAGAGGCACCGTCCGCGCCGCTTCGATGAATGCGTGTATGCGGAGGTTGAGTGCGAGGTGTGTGGGGTCGACGGAGGTGGAGGGCATGTAGTCGAAACTACCCGGGAGTGGTGGGGAGGTCTCATTATCGTTCTCGCTGGATCCGAGTAGAGGCTCGCGTTCTTCGGAGAGGACGGAGGGGAAGTGGCGGTTGAGGAGCGCGGTTGCGTCGTCCACTCGACCTGATAGGATGTGTATCCGGATCTCTAAACACCATCATATCGCACATGTTAGTTCACATCGACATCGAGCAAACACCAAACGCAGAATGCAGGAGACGTACCTCGTCGTATCTCCGCAGGACCCAACCGTCCATCCAACGTCTCCGCCAACCGATCCACCCCACCCGCACCCTCACCCACACCTCCATCAGTGTCAGCAGCGGACACAGTCATAAGCTCATCCCCATCCGCGTCGAGATGCTTCACAGCGCTGTCCCTCACGAACGCACGCGCAGTCTCCGTGTACGAGTTGTGGCAGAGGTAGTCTAGCACCAAGGATCTCTGCAACCGAAACCAAACGCAAACCACACCAGTCAGTATCTCAGCCAGGCGGGAAGTGTGGCTCAGTGGGTACGCACGATTTCATCCGGGGTCGGGGAAAAGAGCGGGTGTCGGGCGGGTTTGGTGCGTTCGGAGGGCTTTGGAGGGGGCCATTTCTGCATCGTTGTGTCTGTGTGTGTGCTGGCGGGTGGTAGGGGAAGGGGAAGGAGAAGGAGGAGAGAGAGAGAAGCGGAATTGCGGCCGCTGCCCGCCCGGCGCTTGGCGAGCTCGCGCAATCGCAGGCGGCAGATCTCCGTTCTGGCTTCTCGGATGAGGTGTTCGGAATTGGGACGCGGTCTTGTCGATGTCTGTTCATTCTCGCCATTGACTCACGCGATGTAGGACTCGGGCAGGCGGGCAGAGGCACACTTCATCACGCTCGGGCATTCGGTCGGTGCACACACGGTGTAAAAGCTTCAGCTCTTTTGAACGGGTGCAGACACACCCCCCGCACTGCAATCTACTCGTCTCTACTCATCCGTTCACCCAACTGATCCACCAACCTCTTCAACTCCTCCGCCTCCTCAATCAACAACCTCACAACCGGGTCCCCTCCCCCACCACCCACAAACCTCTTCTCCCCCTTCTCCTTCTCCTTCTCCCCCTCCCTCCAACTCAACTCCCCCACGCTCCTCCCCACAACCTCCGCCCACGTCATCCCCTCCCCCCTCAACGCCTCCCCCAGCTCATCCTTCACCCTGCGACACATGCCCACCCCATCATACCCGAACCCCGTGTACACCTGCACGAACGACGCGCCTGCGCGCGCGTATTCGAGCGCGTCGGCGCCCGAGGAGATCCCGCCGCACCCGATGAGGGGGATGTGGGCGGGGAGGTGCGTGCGTAGGGTGCGGAGGGTGGCGAGGGAGAGCGGTTTGAGGGGGGTGCCGGAGAGGCCGCCTGTTTCGAGTTTGTTGGCTACGTTCGATGCAAAGATAATAATCAAGTTAGCGATATGTATATGTACGCGTTTGAGTGTAGAGGAGACGTACCGTCACGAAGATGCGAAGGTCTGCTGACGGTCGTGTTGCTGACGATGACGCCGTCCACTTTACTCGCCCTGACCGCTTCTGCGATGTCGATCACATCTTGCTCCTTCAAGTCCGGCGCGATCTTCAAGACGATCTTCGGTTTTCGTGACGAGCTCAGACTCGCTTCATCCCTCGCCTGAACCACACCCCCAAGCAACTCCTCCAGAAGTGAGCGCGTTTGCAAACCCCTGCGAACTTACGTGTCAGACGACTCCACGCGCACAAGGAAAGCGAAAGCTCTACACGTACCTGAGCCCAGGCGTATTCGGACTCGACACATTCACGACCAACACATCCGCATACCCCGCGAACGCCCGCACCCCCTTGACGAAATCCGCAATCGAGTCCGGCGCAGACGACTTGTTCTTCCCCAAGTTCACCGCCAGCACCGACCCCGCTCTTAAACTCGCGTGGTTCTGTTCGTCAGCGGTTGTGAAGCTGGGGACACGCTCGCGCAGCCGACCGAGCACGGCGGCGTGGCCTTCGGAGTTGAACCCGTAGCGGTTGATGAGCGCGGAGTCTGCGGTGAGGTGGAAGACGCGTGGTGGGGGGTTGCCGGGCTATACGGGAGAGCGGGAGGGAGAGGGAGGTGGGGCTGGGGTTAGTTAGTGTATGGGAACGCGAGGGAGGTGGGGGGACTGACTTGAGGTTTTGGCGTGACACTTCCGATCTCTACCCAGCTGAAGCCCAGGTTGAAAAGGCCTGAGCACAGGGTCAGGCTCTTCTAGGGTTGCGGAGTGGTGCACGCGACGTACCGTCTATCGCCTCTCCATGTTTGTCAAATCCGGCAGCGAGGCCAATAGGATTGTCCAAAGTTTCACCCCACAGCTGTAGCAATTATACCTTGTCAATAGCCTTATTGTGATGAACAGAGTATGAGACATACCTCCGCTTTCAAGGCAGGATCATCCACCTGTGTATCCCTCGGGCCCAACCCACTCCTCAACACCTTCACCGCCAGCTTATGCCCCGTCTCCGCGTCGACGCCATAGCGCAGCAAAGGCGTAAACACGTATCTATGGATAGCAGACCGGCAATCGAAGTAGTAAACGGCAAAGAGCCCGGTGGAGAGGGCGAACAGGCCGAGGTAGAGGCTGGTGCGCAGAGGTGTGTTGGTGAGCGGGCGCGAGGTGGTGGATGCGTGGCGGATGGTGGGGGCGATGAGGGGTTTGTGGCGGAGGAGGTGGGCTAGTGGCTGCCTGCGAGCGAACG
>RWJN01000224.1:0-49918 GCA_004332605.1 Steccherinum ochraceum
CACCGTTTTCTCACGGTGGAAAAATCGACTTTGGGTGTCGTGTGATCAGCAAAATCGAGGTACCTCCACGTGATGGTGAAGATGCCTTTGGGCTCCGCTACAGTCGAGTCCCGCTGTGTGTTGTGGAGCTCAAGAGGGAAGGCGAAATTGAGGAACAGGACCGTGCGCAGATGCGCCGGTATCTCGTTTCTCTGTGCTCACTCGCAAACTCACCTCCGCCACACAGGGTCAAAGGGTTCTTGATCGCTGGCAATCATGGAGAGCTCTGGGATGCAACGGAAGACAACCTCGCGAAGGGTAATACTCCTGTAGTGCCTTTCACATTTCTGACTCCCGATGTACCCAATTTTCTACTGTATCACCTGGGAGAGCTGGCGCGCGAGCATTGGAACTGACCGCGATCGTAGTTGCACCAAATCCAAATATTCCACAGCATCATATCTCAGACATGTCGCTATGATTTACCGCTTAATATCATAAAAAAATCCTTCTCATCTCGTATAAATTCGTGGTTGGCCTTCGCGGAATGTGTATACTAGAATTTGACTAGAATGGAATCACCTCGCACCGAACAGACCGCCAGTTCAGATCTGCCACGAAGCCTGACAAATGACAATTACGATTCATTCAAACTCTGGTCATGCAAACACCCCGATACTTGTACGTAGAGGTGAAAACAACTCAGTATTGGTAGCAGGCGGAGCAAGATCACTTACAATAAGATATTCGTTCGTCTTGGTGCCAGCAGCCCTCGCCCGTCCCATTGGTCCTCTCCAGCCAACTTTCCCTCGAATACCGAAATAGTTTCTCACCGACCGCTTGCTCAGTGACCTCCATATCCAGCATATTCACGGCAGGTAGAAAGAACATCGATCGGCAGTCTTCGCTTTCGCGCGTGCTGACACCGAAGCACGACTGCTCCCTCTGGATCAAGTGATATATAAACGCTTTCCCGCATGGTTCAGTGTCGATGTCGGCGCAATACTGAGACCCAGCTATGACGCGGCGGAGGCGAGGAGGGACAGTCGGGAGGGGTCCTTCTTTGGGTATATGTAGTAGCTGCGCCACGTTCTTCTTCAACGGGATCGTGACAGTCGTTCCTCCAACGCGATGCTGAAGGTCCGCGAAGTCGAAGACGTGTTGTCCAGGGGGGTCGGCGTCAGGGGCCTCCAGCTTGCAATACGCGTGAAGGAGGCGAGGAAGAGCATCGGTGTCTTGGTTTTGAGGGGGGGGACGTCGACGCGCAGGTGTGTGAGATTGGGGAATAATCGCGTGAGCTCGTCTCCAAGGTCGTCGGGAAGGTGATGATAATGTTGAATGAAGAGCCTCTGGACGTTGGCTGCGGGCTTGGACCGGGTGAAAGATCTCGGGGAGAGGGGTTCGCGGATGGTGTGTTCCCGGAGGTAGGGGAATGAGACAGGTAGGACGGAGGAAACAGGCTCAGGCTCTTCCGAGCGGCTGCTGATTGTTAAGATCTCGAGGTGAAAGGGTGAGATGGACTTGAGTATAGACTTCATGAGCGAGGCGAAGTCTGGCAGAGCTGAAGTGAGTAATTGTACGGCGAGTACACGACAGTAGCGCACCTTTGTTGTATCTGAAGTCTCCCCGTTCCTCCGAATCATCTGGTGCGCTGAAGAACATAAACAGCGATCTGACCCTCCGCGCTCGAATCCTCCTCCGACGAAGCATTGCCAAGAACTTCTCCAGCCTCAGCTCTCCTCGGACCACGGCCGTAGTGAGATCGGCACCAGAGTTCTTGCATACGTAGCGAAAACCTTTCGATACGAGCGATAACGAGCAGCCAGTCTCGCCGCCGTCCGTACATGCCAATGTGAAGATTGTGGTGGCGAGCTCTATGGGTAGAGTCGAAAAGCTGGCGCATGGCGGTGACATCTGCAGGGACAGAGACATGAGCTTTAGACTGCAGTACGACGCGACATATCTGCGCACCTTGTGATCGAAACGTCGGGATGAGGATTCGTGTGCATCATCTACATTCATCCGCCATCTTTATATCCCCAAAGCCGGCCGTGGGCCCTCCTCCACCTATCCTTGTTGGCCATGGCCGGCGACGACCAGAGTACGACCACGTTGTTCGTCACATCCGCCACAGACAAGGTCGTAGAAGTTATCCGAAGCGGTAGTTGATGTATTCGCTAAGGGAAGAAGAGGTCAAAGTTCAGTTTTGCCTCGCAAACGAAGGACATGGCAGCACGTACCTCTTCCACTATTTCAATTCGTCTCCTTCATTCGTGCACGTGTTTTGTGGTGAAGCGTTGGGTAGGGATATCCATGCGTTCGGACTCTCCGAAGACGATGCGGAAAGGAAGAGGAGAGAAGTCAAGAGAGAAGTCGCTTGTTGTGGTTGGGACCGGCGGGACGAGAACAAAGAGCAGAGCGCTACAAATATTGCAATCCTGATTGGCTGGCAGATCGCCGAGATGGCCGACGCTGCTACTAGTAGCCTGCTACACCCTACGCGGAGAATGGCCATGAATTGCAAGAGATTGGAACGACATGCGACGAGGGCTACTACATGGAAGCTACTATGTCTATACGATATGGAGGATACGAGGAGAGAGTGGATGATGCGCGGAGAGTGGATCATGCGAGGAAGGTAGATGATGCGTGAGTGAACAATGCGAGGTGTGTGGAAGATGAATACCAACGAGATGAGGTATGAATGCGAGCAGGAAGTAGGATGTTGTAGATGCGAGTAGGAGTGGGAATGATGATAAAATGGTCAAATACGAGGGATGAGAGGGAGACATGAAGCAGCAATACAGTAGAGAACGACAACAGTGCAATCATAAGCGATCCGAGAGTGGGGGGATGGTGACAACGTGGAGAAAGAGCCATAAGGAAAAGGTCGTGAGCAAGGAAGGAAGTACAAAAATGAGCGTGGCGGGCATGACGTTGAACGTGAACTGCGTAAAAAGATCGGGGCAGAGGGGGAAGAGCCGCCCTAGTTTTCGTCGTCTTCATTCTCGTTGATGACACCCAAGCCAGCGTCGGATGTGCTCTGGCGGTTGCGCAGGAGACGCATGCGGAACTCCCGAGTCAAGCTGCTTGCAGACGAGACAGTGAGAGGACGAGGGAAGTTCTCTCTGGGAGAGAGAGCAGGACGTGGAGGCGAGCGTGGTGAACGATGCTTGGATCGAGTAGGTGTGCTCGGAACTTGAAGGACCGTTGCTACGGGCGATCGAACGGGACTAGGTGATTTGGAGGTGGTACGTGTTGGAGATCGACGGGAAGGCGATTGGACTGTAGCGGAGACGTTGGTCGCTACGTAAAGAGCTGGCTTCGAGCTTGAAAAGCTGCTAGGCATGGGAACTTCTCCAAAAGCACTGTGATGAATGCCGCCAAACGCATCTGAGAATAGAAGAGCGTTGTTACAACTGTGATCCAGCCACGGTCTTGGAAAGAATACGTACTGATAGGGTCCTCGAAACGCATTGAGCGCGTTTCTGAGGCCGCCGGGGTCTGCCAAACACTCTCGCGCGCAGGCATAGCCATTGCAGAAAACGAAGTCGCCAGGAATGCAACTGGGCATTCGAGCAATTGCTCTCTGGATGGAGAGATTGGAGTTGAAGACGAAGGTACGTCTTGTGCCATTGCAGCAGTACTCGGTCCTGCGGCCCGGCGCTCCGAGATCTCTTCATCCTCGCTATCATACCCTGTCGAATCGAAACGCAGAGGGGGGATGGGACGAGGAGACCTCGCAGAGCGGACAGGGGTACTGGAACGCCATTCGAGCTCACCGCTCCCCTCGTCGTCATCGGAATCGTCCTCGAAAGGGTCCTCCAAAGTGAAGATTGACCGGCCTTCACCCTGTTGGCCACGAGGTGCAACGGTGGCAGCTGCTGAGAGCAAGGGTGCCGTACGACCGATATTTTGACGGAAAAGCGCAAGATCCGCACCGTCAAGGTGACCGCTGCGAGAAGGATGGGGAGGGGACTCTGGGATGCTCCGGTCGTAGTCTGCGGCTGAGTACGTCTCGAACACGTGCGCCGGTGCTGGCGAGAACTGGACCGACCGGCGACGAGGTGTGCTTGGAGGAGGGGAGAGCTGCGCAATGATGTCTTGCAGTGAAGAAGGACCGAGGGATTGGCGGTGTGAGATCTCGTCGTCAACGAGAGCCTGCCGGGCGGGTGTAGAGGGGGTCGAACCATTGAGCCTGCGCATGATTGAACGTGGAGCAGGGGAGGTGGCCGCCATAGTCGTCTCGATGTACTGCAGAGAACAGACAGAGCAAGGGGTTGTGGAGAAGTCCTCAAGGACGACCCCGAAAGAGAAGATGGTCGTGGTTTGGGAAAGAGATGGAAATGGCCGAAACTTCATAAGTACACGGGTGGCGTTCGCTTAGCTCGTCTATTGAACGCCAGCAGAACAATGAGCGGCAACCGGTGGCCAAAACCATGCGCTTATGACCGGACCGATGTGCGGCCACTTTTTGTGTGATACGCATGGAAAGAAAAGAGGCCACCATGATCAATTAGGAGAGGGGTATCATATGCAAGTTATTGGGAGCTTTCATAGCGTTGTTCCTAATCAAGTTTAGCGAACTTGACTTGAACTTGGAGTGACTGCTCTTGTACAAACAGCGCTTGGAAAGACAGCAGAGAAGGGATTTATGCAATGACGAGGCTTAGAAGCGATTGTGTCACCGAAGCCGGATAGTATCAGAGACTGAAAGCAGACTGAGACTGCAACAGTGCAAGCCAGAATTGCTGCTCGCGTCAAGTCACAGACACGTGATCACTATGTCACAGAATCAAACTCATCTTTGCCACGTCCACGACGCGCCATGTTTTCTTTCTTCGAGTGAGCCGTGCATTTTAATCATATCTCTTTGCATCTGAACTAGTCTCGATAGACGAAGTGAGTGTCACCGATGCTGTTGGATCTCGCCGAACCACTGCCGAAGCAACAGGAGAGGCGTCCCGGAAGATGCCGAAGTCCTCAGTTGCGCGCTACGCAGCCATTTATGCCTTCTTCATCATCCATCACAGTCTCGTCTTATAATCCCCTCGTTCAACCATACCCGTCGCCTAACATCCCTGTCATCTTACTTCGCAAGGAACTTATATTCGATCACGATACCTCAGGATTCACTTGGCAAGTGCGAGACGATGACATTGAGTCATAGTTTGGAATTTGAAGTGCTGGGCTCCGGATCGGATTCATGAGGTGAGCGCAGCTATTTGTATCTGCACTGCTCAAGCTCATGCGCACTACTCAGACATCGAGCCTCATACTCTCGGAAGGTGTAATCACAAGCATACACATGCGGTCTACTGGTACGCCGGACGTTCTGAAACTATCGATCTCTCCTCAAACCTCATTACAGCACAGCCGTCTTGGCATGCATAAGAATGTGCGACCGTATGTACACCTGACTCGCAATTCGCCTCTCTCCTTCCTGATTTTTAACCAGCTATGTCGACCCTGGCTCTCGGTCCTCTCGAAATTGCCCTCCTCTTCACTTGCTTATGGCTGCTAGGGCATGCGTACCACCTCAGTCGTTCCAAATGCCCTCTACCTCCTGGTCCACAAGGCTGGCCGATCATAGGCAACATCCTTCAGATACCTTCGTTTTTCCCGTGGCTGACGTGGAGACAGTGGACACAGCAGTACGGTAGGTTTGACCATCAGCGTCCCACCGCTTACATCGTTGAGCTCATCATACCATCTGTAGGAGATATCTTCCACTACAAGCTCCTCGGACAAAGCGTCATCGTCATCTCGTCTCCTGCCCTCGTATCTGAACTCCTTAACGAGCGTCACCATGGTTACGACAATCGTCCGAAGCTCACCATGATGTGCGACTTGGTGGGGTGGGATCAGACGACCGTATTCATGCCGGCGAACCAAGTCTGGAGGGAGCATAGAAAGAATATGAGCAGACTGTTTGGGTCGAAAGCGGCAGTGGGGAAGTTTTTCGGGATCGAGTTGCTTGGGGCGAGGAAGTTGATGAGGCGGATCTTGGAGGAACCGACAGGGGTGAAAGCCCATCTTCAGAAGTGCGTACTGCTACTTCTCAGGGTCTGCAATACATATGCTGACACGGTATGTGCAGTTGGGCTGGCTCGTTATCCATCAATATATCGTACGGTTATGACGTGAAGGACGCGCACGACAAGTACCTCGCCGACGCCAACGAGGCTGTCTGCCAGTTCTTCCGCCTGCAGAAACCGGGCGAATTCATGGTCGACTTGCTTCCTTGGCTCAAATACCTTCCTTCGTGGTTACCTGGTGCCGGATTCCAGCGTACGGCGAAGTGCTATCGACAGACACTACGACGGGTTATAGACCTCCCATTCCAGATGGTCCAAAGGCAACTGGTACATATGCCACCGTCTTGATAGATCTGCTTCGGCATGAACTTGCTTTCAGAGTGCCGGTACAGCGAAGCAGTGCTTCACTTCGGATCTACTCAGCGCGGACGACTACTCACAGGACAGAGAGTACGCTCTCAAGACCAGCGCGGCCACCATATTTGCTGGAGGCGCCGACACGGTGAGCAAACTCTCCTCTCTGCTTTTGATCTGAGCGATTTAGTCTTATGATTCTCCAGACTGCTGGCCAGCTTCACGCCCTTTTGCTTTTGATGATGTTATATCCAGAGATCCGACAGAAGGCTCAAGCAGAGATTGATCAAGTCGTAGGCTCAGAGAGGCTTCCGGATTTCTCGGATAGAGACAGGTTGCCCTACGTCAAAGCATGTCTCACAGAGGCGTTCAGATTGCACACGTTGGTTCCTTTTGGTGAGTCGTCATTGCCTTCGTGCGTCGTCCGCCCTAGCTGAGAGAAGTCGGCGTAAAACAGCGGGTATGCGCGTCGCCGCCGAGGACGATGTTCTATGCGGGTATTTCGTCCCAAAAGGTGCAATCATTCAACCAAATACGTGGTGAGTGTTCGTCTCCATGAATACGATGGGACGCTCTTGACCTTGGTTCAGGCTGATCGCGCACAATCCAGAGGTCTTCCCTGAGCCATTCGAGTACGTCCCAGAAAGGTACCTGGCAGAGAAACCGCCCCCTCATCCCCGCGAGTTCTCGTTTGGATATGGACGAAGGTACGTAGCTTCTCAAAGCTACTCTTCTGGATACTGAGAAAGTGCGTTCAGGATCTGCCCTGGGATCCTGTTGGCCGATGCCTCTGTTTGGATAGGGGCTACGATGTTTCTGGCGCTCTTTGACATTCAGCCTACGGAGGGTAGTCCGACGTCATTTGATCAGTCCCCCCAAGGCGTACTCGACGGAGGGGCTACCTGGTAGGTACATATGCTTTTTGTCCTTCAGATGATCCTATTAATGCGGTAGATCTCAGCCATGTCAAGCGTTTCGCGTGTAAGATCACGCCGCGGTCTGCCAAAGCAGAGGTTCTCATTAGAGCCATTGATCACGAATTGTAACGTGTATTTCATGTTGCACATCTATAGAATGCAAAGCTACTCTTTCAAGTGCTTGGTACCTCTGCCCGGCCGCTGCTCTCTGATTATTTCAGCAGGCTCCTCACATGACAAGGACGGCACCGCCGGTAGTTGCCGGAAACCTCTTCAGGCCAAAGTTTCAGGCTAAAGCGTGCACAGGACACAACGCTGAGGCACACCGTCTTGAGAGAACGATGTGACAATGTCGGTGCCAGGACCTTCCCGGGTTGCGAATATTTATTGATGGCCTGACCCACAAAGTGTGGTACTGTCAGCTCCAGAACTGTGCGTTTTGTTTTGCACTAGCCACGGAGTACTCACCCACTAATCTCTCCCGAAGCGTTTCCAATAACGCGACATAGGGAGAATCCTCAAAGAGCCCTGGTCTGAGATGTCCTCGGGAGCCGGGGAATCGTCGACGTCACCGACGGTCATATTCTATGCAAACATGTTTCCCGGTGAACGTGATTCTGCGCGCCTGCGGTTGAAATGTCTCAGGACTCTACCCGTAATTCAGCTAAAGCTTTCGACGCTGGGGAGGTAGCAGTACTAATCCAACGCCCCGAATATCTCAGAACATCATGAGCAGCGCACACGTACTCTTGATTTCCGTCTGCGCGGTCATCTTCTATTGCGGATACCAGGCCGTGAAGACTCGTCAAGGATCTCTCCCACCTGGACCACCTGGGTGGCCTATCGCCGGCAATGTCCTTGATCTACCGCGGACATTCCTGTGGTTGAAGTACCGGGAGTGGTCCAAGCAGTACGGTGTGGATCTTCAGTGTACACCTTACCCTCTCCCCACTGACGTTCGTTGATCATAGGTCCAATGTATACGCTCAATTTTTTTGGTCGCAAGATGATCGTCGTCTCCTCACCGAAGATCGTTTCCGACCTTCTGGAGAAACGCGCTGCCATCTACAGTGATCGCCCTAAGCTTGTTATGGCCATCGACCTCATTGGCTGGGACCGCGTCACTGTCCTCATGCCACCGAATGCCGTATGGAAGGAGCATCGCAGGAGCTACGCAAAGCTGTTCGGATCGAAGGCCGCTACGGCGAAGTTTGCCAGCATGGAAGTTACCGAAGCGAAGACGTTGATGAAGAACATTCTCGATCGTCCGGACGAGTTGAGGGCGCATATCAAGCAGTGAGTCTCTTTTGCCCGTCCCGTCTCTTTATTACCCTAACCGTGTCGCAGTTGGGCCGCCTCGTTGTCGCTGAAGATCGCGTATGGCTATGAGACGAAACCCGGCCACGACAACATGGTGACGCTCATCAACCTCGCGCTCCGTCAATTCGCGCAGGTGCAGAAGCTCGGATCGTTCATGGTCGACGTGTTGCCGTGGCTACAGTACATACCTGCGTGGTTTCCTGGCGCCGGGTTCCAAACCGTAGCCCATAAGTATAGGCAAACTCTGACGGACGCGATAGACACACCCTACCATCTCGTGAAAGATCAAGTGGTCAGTTATTCGTGCTGGATCACAGAACGGTTCTCAAGTGTTCTTGGGTCTACAGGCAGCAGGAACCGCAAAACCGAGCTTTACGACGGATCTCTTGAACGCAGACGACTACACAACTGACAAAGATTTCGCAGTGAAGACTAGCGCAAGTACCATTTACGCTGCGGGATCTGATACGGTACGTTTACAGTCCTCTAACGCTACAGTTTCGTTCTCACGTATACCTCGCAGAGTGCTGGGCAGCTGTACGGGTTGACACTTGACCTCATGCTGAATCCAGAAGCAAGGAAGAAAGCACAAGGAGAGCTTGAGCGTGTTGTTGGCTTCGATCGACTTCCTGAGTACGCAGATCGAGAAAACCTCCCATATCTTGAAGCCTGCGTCACCGAGGCATTCCGCCTGCACACCTTGGCTCCTCTCGGTACGTCCCAATCTGCCACTGAAAGTCCATTGTCTGACTGGGCATCTGATCAGGTGGCACTCGCGCCGCGGCTAAGGACGATGTGTATGAAGGGTACTTCATTCCGAAGGGCACAGTAATCCAGCCGAATATCTGGTGAGCACCGTTTGGCGATCTCCGGATAATTCACTGCTCACCTGCGAAATGAAGGCAAATGGTGCATGATCCGGAAGTGTACGACCGCCCTATGGAGTACATCCCCGAACGGTGGCTGACAGACAACCCTCCCCCGCATCCTCGTGAATTGTCTTTCGGGTTTGGACGAAGGTGGGTATCTAAATCTGAATTGAAGCTAATTTCCATGCTGAATTCAAGATCGTGGCAGAATTTGCCCCGGTTCCATCCTGGCCGAGGCGTCCGTGTGGATCACTACTGCCATGTTTCTCGCCCTCTTTGATATCTCCCCGACTGAAGGAAGCCCTACTTCGTTTGATCAATCTGACAAGGGTATCTTAGACGGATCAACCCTCTGGTACGTCACTATTCTGGTATCTCTGTACGAGCACTGATAAGACTCGCTGTAGCCATCCGTTGGAATTCAAGTGCGCCATTCGACCGCGGTCCAATAAAGCCAAGAGCCTCATAAGCTCATTCGAGAGTGAGACGTGACGCGTCGAAAAAGAGGTTTGATAGTACTCCGATAGTTTATACTAGCTATCATTTGGCCGCAAATTCGATGCATGAATGCTTTGTCATCTCTGCCAGTCATCAACAAGTCGACGGAACTAAAGTTGCAATCCTCCATGGGGTCGGCCGGATACTAGCTCAGACATACAGAGAGAGAGAGACATACAGGTGTGGATAATCTCTGATCGTACTCAAACACAGCGCTCATTCGCAAATAAGCAGCAACGGGCGTCATATCATACTTCAACCGTCTGGACTGATCACTGTTGAACGTTGAGTTATGAACGTTGCTCTGGCAATTTGTGGCTGTGCTTCAACTTCGACCCGAAAGCGGCTCTGGCACCTAGGTGGCTCCTTTGCAAGACCCCCCAGACAATCCGAGCTCGACGAGAACTCCTTCGCACGGCTATGATAGCTTTGAAACCCCGGCACAGCTTCTTCGAGTAGGTCCCGCATAGTATCCCGGCCCGTCGGAGTACAATGCAGGTATTGGTGGAGCTCTCTCAGAACAACATTCTGTTAATATTACCAAGGACATTCCTCCGAGCACTCTGAAACACTGAGTCAGATCGTAATAACACCCAAGATTCAGACAAAAGCGAGATTCAGGAGGTCAGTCGTTACTTTAAAGCTTTCGATACCGAGAGAGTATCAGCAGCCCTCACACGTTAACCAAGATGCTCAGCTTAGAATTTCTCGCTGCCCTCGCGTGCGCATGCATCGCGTATGTTGGATACCAATTCTCTCGCCAGCTCAGGAACCCGCTACCTCCTGGACCCAACGGCTTACCACTCGTTGGCAATGCCCTCAACGTACCAGGAAGTTTCCAATGGCTCAAATTCCGCGAGTGGTCCAAGCAGTACGGTACGTACATGTTTTACGGCTTTACATTCAAGTACTCATGGTCAAACTCATGCGTTTTTCTTCCAAGGATCTTTCTACTCGCTCAACTTCTTTGGCAAGACGATGGTCGTGATATCTTCGCCTCAGATCCTCTCTGAGTTTACAGAGAAACGTCACCTCAACTACAGCGAACGGCCGAAGCTCCCCATGGCAGTGGACCTGGTCGGATATGACGAAACGACGGTCTTCATGACAATGAATCCCACGTGGAAAGAGCATCGGAAGAATTTTAGCAAGCTCTTCGGGACGAGAGCGGCGATGGCAAAGGACTTCTATCAAGGAGAATGATGAGGGCAATGTTGGACAATCCAACCAACTTGGCGGATAACATTAGACAGTGCGTTCAAGCTGATTTCATCCTGATGTGTCGTGCGGGACTAACTTGAAAATTTCACAGCTGGAGTACATCACTGGCTCTCAAGATCGCATACGGCTATGAAACAAAATCTGGTCGTGACGAGTTTATCACACTGGCTGACACCGTTCTTCGACAATTTGCGCACACGCAGAAGCCTGGGGCTTTTATGGTGGACCTCTTGCCCTTCTTGAAACACGTACCGACGTGGTTCCCCGGAGCGGCTTTCAAGACGACGGCAAATGTGTACAGGAACAATTTCCACGAAATGATGGATATTCCGTTCAATATGGTCCAAGAACAACTTGTAAGTCGTTCGTGACGATGCAATGATGACCAAAAGAGTGGGCTCTGATGCAGCTTTAACTGTCAGAAACGGGGTACGGCAAAACAAAGCTTCACAACGGACCTCTTGAGTGCCGAAGATTACAGCGCGGACAAGGATTATGCCCTGAAGACTAGCGCAGTGACTATATACGGGGGAGCGGCGGACACTGTGGGTGACGCTACTCTTCGGACTCCATCTCAACGCTGACGAGGATCCTCAGACTGCTGGCCAGTACCACGGCTTCCTCTTGCTCATGATGTTATATCCAGACGCGAGAAAGAAAGCGCAGCAGGAGCTTGATCGTGTCGTTGGGCCTGACCGGCTGCCCGACTACTCAGATAGGGACCGATTGCCGTATCTTGAAGCGTGCATAGCAGAAGCAATGCGTTGCCACGTCGTGGCTCCGCTCGGTATGCATTGATTACCTTAATCAATGGGGAGTCTTTCTCACGTCAAGCTTCAGGTGGAATGCGCGTCGCCGCTCAGGACGATGTTTATGACGGTTTCCTCATTCCTAGAGGGGCACTGATCCAACCGAATGCTTGGTATGTTGTTCGATTCCCGTCTGGTCGACCCACGTACTATCCTAGACACTAGGCAAATGGCTCACGATCCTGAGGTTTATGAGAACCCAATGGAGTACATACCGGAGCGATGGCTCGTGCCAAATCCTCCTCTTCATCCTCGCGATGGTATCAGCTTCGGTTCCGGCCGCAGGTACGCCACTTTCGGTGCTCATTCTCGCCATCACACTGAGACGTCTCTTCAGAATCTGCCCCGGCATTGTGTTAGCGGAGTCGTCCTTGTTCATTGGGACAGCCATGTTTCTTTCGCTTTTTGACATTTATGCGGTGGATGGGAGTCCCACGTTCTTTGACCAGTCCGAGAACGGTGTTTTAGATGGGGAACCTCTTTGGTAAGGGAGCCAACTACCTTGAAATTACAAACTGTGGCTGAATTTTTGGTGACGAACTCAGCCATCCTAAGCCCTTCAAATCTAGAATCAAAGTGAGATCAGCCAAAGCAGAAGCTCTGGTCAAATCGATCGACCACGAGCTGTGAGACCATGTGAAGGGCTGTGTCTGATTGGGACATCTCGAATTAGACTCAAATACTCACTATTCGACTGTACTTTATGCATCCTGTCGAGGCTTGTGCTCGACATTTCCGAATTCTCGACTTCTAACTTGAAGGATGCCCTATCACGTGACGGGTCGCTATTTTTAGCCACTCGCTCGACGGCGAGTTGGCGCTCTCGCTCTCGCCAGCCTAAGGTCACTACACAACCTCTCCAGGTCTCGTATCATAACCCATACCTTCAGAAACAACGCGGCTCAAATTTACAAGAGCAGAATTTGGAGCAGAAGAGATTCTATGAAGGAGCTATTGGTCTTGCATCGGATGCCAGTTGCGTGCTCGGACGCTACTGGACTGTGTGCTGTCCTTCGCTCAAATAGGTTCGTCCCAATAACCCTCGTTCATTTTTCGTGGTTGATTCAATTTCATTGCCGCCATGTTCAGACAGATAAGACACAGCTGGGTCATCCTGTTGCAAAGATGTTACTGATCTCTGTGAGCTATGGAGTACCGCGACGTCCAGTCTTCGCTTCGAATTCTCCGGTGAGCAGTGTTTATTTTCCCATAACATCGTTCACCACGTTGACGATGTAGCCATGTTGTTGGTCTTGTGACATTCACTAGAATCACGACTCCAATCTGAACAGGTGTATCCGACGTCATTGGAACACACGACTCTTATGTCAAGCAAACGCCCCCCCCTCCCCACACCTCTCACAAACAGCTCACGGAGAACAAAGCATGGTCACTACACACCTTCGGTTCCCAGAGAATATGTAGGGAGTTGTGAAAGAGAGTACTCTATGGGCACGCGGGCTGAAGTGTGAGTGTTGTGTACCCTGCACCGCTTGCAGCTGATAGAGAATGATGGACGTTTTCTTAGGAAGGTCATGGTACCTCGTCGTTCGCTCAACCTTCTCGCGGTGCGGGCGTTTGAAGCAGAGATGATGTCTCTCAAGTTCGTCTAGTACGTTACGTGGACCCAGTAAGGTTCTGTGCGGAGCACTCACGAGGTGTAAGTTGACGAGTTCTCCATTCTGATTTCGGGCCGTACTGAGCTTCCGCAAACGTAGGAAATGCTATAAAGTACAGAGTTTTCGAAGAGTTTCCCTCTCACGGGCACTTCGCTTTCGCCCTAACTCTCACTGAGGGCAGTCATGATGGGAAAAGGTGTACGTGCACGGCCTTCAACATCTCTTACCTTCGGTGCATACTGACCATTCGTGCACAGTATAGCGCCGCAATTGCCTCAAATCCCGTCCGTAATTGCTCGAAATATCCCATCGATCCGTAACTAATGGCCTCGCCTAGTACATCGTGGGCTCGTTCGCATGTATCGGCGGTGGTTTGTTTGGTCTGGACATTTCGTCCATGTCCGGTGTCCTCAATGTGAGCCGCCCCGCCTACTCCAACTCCGCAGATCAACCTGACAAGCATCTTCGACATCAAGAACGATGCATATAAGACGACGTTTGGAAACCCAGGCTCCAATGCTCAAGGTGCCATCGTAGCCGCCATGCCCGCAGGGTCCTTCGCCGGCGCGCTTTTGGTCAGTTACCTCGCGGATAGGTTTGGAAGGAAGAACACCATAATACTGTCGGGGTGGATTTGGGTGATCGGGAGTATTTTGCAGTGTGCTTCAGTGGTATGTCCTGTCGATCTCTTTATTCCGTATTCAGAGCTGAAGTGAGTAATAGAACCGTGGCATGCTCTGCGTTGGTCGGGTAATCTCTGGAATCTCGGTCGGCCTGGCATCTACCACCGTTCCACTCTACCAATACGAGATCACGGCACCAGCGATTCGTGGTCGTTTCGTCTCTATGCAGCAATGGTGAGAACCTTGTCGTTGCTCTGCTGGAGTTGAGGAGGCTCACATCTGCGTGCAGGTCTATCACTTGGGGTATCCTGATCCAATACTTCATTCAGTTCGGCTGCTCGTATATCAACGGCGTGGCGTCCTTCCGCATACCGTGGGGCTTACAGATGATTCCTGCAATTGTCTTGTCTTTTGGAATGTTATTCTTCCCAGAGGTAAATCCGATCTCGCTGTCTTTCGAAACATTTCTCAACGATGCCGACTTTTCCAGAGTCCCCGTTGGCTCATAGACCACGACCGCGAAGAAGAGGCGCTTACCGTCCTCGCGGATGTGCACGGTCACGGAGACCCGAATCACGAACTTGTCCAGCTGGAGTTCGCGGAGATCAGGCAGCAGGTCCATTTTGAGCGTACAGAGGGTGCCAAATCATACATGGACTTGCTCAGGCCAGGTATCTCTCGTCGCGTCCTGCTGGGATCCAGTATCCAAATGTGGAGCCAGATGTCGGGGATGAACATCATGATGTGCGCTGTTCTGGAGTTGCTTACGCAGAACGTGATGCTAATTTCGTCTTGGACAGGTACTACATCGTCTACGTCTTCCAGGGTGCTGGTTTGACTGGCCGCCGAGCTAACCTCATCGCCGACTCCGTGCAATATGTACTCAACATGGCATTCACTAGTACGTTGATTGACTTCTTCCTGTCCGCTTTTCGCCGTCAACTAACTAGCTTACAGTCCCTGCTATCATCTACATCGACAAATGGGGACGCCGCCCTCTTCTGCTCGTCGGTACCTTCCTCATGGGTTTCTGGCTGATGCTAGTCGGCGGCTTGCAAGGGGGTTTCGGACACTGGGGGACCGTTGACAACGCCCGCGTTTGGGTAATTGACGGTCACGACAGCATCACGAAAGGCGACATCGTCTGCTCCTAAATGTTTGTCTGCTCGTTCGCCATCACCATGGGCCCCGTCTCTTGGACCTACCCCGCCGAGATCTTCCCAATGCGCGTCCGCGCGAAAGCCGTTTCGGTTTCTACAGCCGTGTGCTGGCTCTTCAACTTCGCGCTCGCCTGGGCAGTACCACCGGGTTTGTCGACCATTGCGTACAAGACGTATTTCATCTTCGGAACTTTCAACTTTGCGGCGTTCATCCATATCTTCTTCTGTTTCCCCGAAACCGCCGGCCGCACGTTGGAGGAGATCGAAGACGTGTTTGCCCAGGGACATGTCTTCACTGCTTGGAAAGTCAAGCGCAACGTTGGGAAGAAGACCTTGCAGGACGTTGTGGGGGAGCACGACGTGAGTACAGAGAACAGTTAAGCCTTTGTTTCTCGAGCTGACCTCCATTTTGACAGACTGACTCGCATGATCATGACTTGAAGGAGAAGGTATGATTCTCGGATTCCGGTGGCGAACGGAATATTGTCTTTAGATTACGACTGCGAGATTTCCGATATGATACTTATGATGAATTTTGTTGTTATCACTTCTCGTGCGTTGATGTCCACGTAAGGTTTTGCGGACATCCGCTGAAATGAATACAGTAAAGACAACGGCTGGCAGGCTGCTCCGGTACTCGGTACTGGTCATCTGTAACGGGCGCTAATATATCCTCTGCCTTACTGCAGTAACCAATGACTTGGTACTTGCCAGTGAGATGTCGTAGCACCTCACCTCGTCTCAAGTTACGCTGCGGACAGGTCGCGCAGTTGAACCCTTGACCTCACATCTTCACTCTTCACCGCACATCATATCCCTTTGGACGACGAAATTTTGTGCAATCTTCGAAGATGCTCGGGCTCGTGGAAATGTGGTCCCAAAACCGTAGAACGAGGATCCATCTACGTTCAAGCGTCTTCTCCAACACTTCTCTTCTGATATCCACTCTCCTCGTGTTGCTGCGGTCAAGTCACAAATTCCGAGTTCTCTTGCCACCCAAAGCGTGTGCCTAGTTGGTATAAAATCCACCGAGAAAAACGACAACCGGCGTCCTCAGCGTTCATCGTCACCCATTCAACACCCTCAGTATGGATCTCGATGGATTCACTCTCAAAGGCCTTCAAAAACAAAAACGGAAGACTTTCGCCGACACATCCGATGTGCTGGATTACTTGAATGAAGAGTGGTACTCCCTAATGAGTCGGAGAGGAAGGATGATGGATCTGATCGGCGACTACGCAGGCAGCGAGCTGTTCCTCCTCGATGGTGAGTTTTCCGGGGATCTCTCTTCGAATTGATTCTGAGTCATGGTCTAGGAAATTCTTTAATCCAAGAAGTTTTGGAGGACAGTCTGCTGGCCATCGGTCGAGAGTCAGGTATGTCGCATCACATCCTGTCGGGCCGCCGTCTTCGTCGTTCAGACTGTTTTTTTCAGAGCCTAGCTTTCAAATACTGCACGCTATGCATTCGCTTGAGCAACTGCTGGAAAACTTCCAACGCCGAGATGCTGTTTTCGAGATTGCATTTTGGGAAGGTATGTATGTACTTTACCTACCTATCATTTCTGACCTGAACTTCCCTCCCAAGACACGCGCCACAGTGTATTGCGCCCTGATTCAAATGCTTTTCAACACTCCTCAAAAATCCTCGCCCGTGCTATGCTTTTTAGACAACTAGAGGGCTCCAGTCTTCCGATCCACGTCTTTACAGGCACTCAAGACCCCAAATGGCACGAGTATTTGGAGTTCAAGAAGGTGCGTTTTCTACTCTGACAAGCCCGTATACGGTTCTGACTTTGCTTCAGCCTATGTTTGTCATGGTCAACGACGGGAGCACCCTGCATGGAGCTGAGCATCCATTTGCCGCGGAAGCCACCCTTCTTCAGCGATTCTTTATGCTCGAACTGGTATGTCAGGGCGTTGCGCTTAGCTTGCTTCACGGTGTTGTGTTTCAAGACTCTAAGGTGCGCTACTGTCCCACGCCTCGGTATTCTTTCCTGTTCGAGCTTATGAGGTTTTTAGATCACAACAATGGTGATGGAGCAGCGGCGCGAGCTCGAGACGTTCACTGCACTCCAGAAGAAGCTGCACGGCGCGCGACACTCTGCTTTCGAGCTCCTTCAATCTGCTGAGATAGAGCTCACTCGCCATTCGGTATCGCTGTCGACCTTTCGCCCTTGTGACCGCTCGGAGGAGATGCTCGCCGCTGTCAGCCGCTTTGTCGGGGGTCTGCATATTGGAGAGCTCTCTGACGTTGCACACTGGCCTGCCCTTCTATTTGCCTTTGTTATCCACCTCCTCACCTTACCCTCCCTCTCAGTGGAAGAACGAGCTCGGCCGTTGCAAAGGTTAGACTCGATGCTGGAATGCGTACTTACGGACGTCTTCCTGCCTCGCGTCTTCCTTGCACTGTACCAGACGCTCTCTCAAGGTTCTTTCATTGACATAGATGGTCGGGTATTCGTAGACGTTCTCGCATGCATCCTACGGAATCCGGATCTCACCCTGTCCGAAATGTTTGGAGAAGATATTGCCACTCAGGCAGAACAGATTTGGGACGAACGAGACCTACCGCAAGTCGACTTTCCTGCGTTGGTCTCTCAGTTGGAGCTGCTAGACGGCTCTTCACCCACGTCTTCCAATTCTTCCCTTCCACCTTTCAAAGTTCTGGCCTTCAGCAACCGAGTCTTCGACGACATCCTTGAACCTCTGGACATCGACGTCGCAGATTCCGACGTGGTTCCTCAGTCACCTCATTTCGGGTTCAATGAGCGCTTCATTGATGCTGCTCATTGGCATAATCATAGGCGTGCGATGCTCCCGAAACATTTGGGAGGCGAGGTTGTCAAACCCGCGAACGCATGGGCCCAAAAGAACCAGCTGAAGCGAGACCAAAACTTCAAGAAGCAACTTCAATGGCAAGCGAAGACCTTGACTGGAGCGTTCGGTGCCATTCTGGAGCCCATCGTGATTACGCAATCTCAAGAATCCGCGGCTGCCAAGGTTCGTCTTGATAATAATCACGGCTCTTCTTAGCAGCTGACGCCGTCCGTTTGTTAGAACTCAAGTGCGTCCAAAAGTCACGTCGGCAAGAAACCCAAGAAGGAGCACATCTCATCAGCTGAGAAGATACGAAGAGCCAACGCCGAAAAGAAAGCGGCGGATGCCGACAAGTCCAATCGCGCCTGGTGGTCGCAGGAGCTTACTTCACTGAAGAAGCTGACAACGCCTCAGAAGATCTCGAGGCTGGAGGCCTTGCAGAGGAACGAAAGACGCGCGGGGTCTGGCAGCTGGCTGGGTGCGATGTTCCGCTTGTACGACGTGAACCTCCAGCTCCAGCTCTGGATGGAGGATCCGGACAGCGAGCATCCCACCAAGTCAGCCGCTGTTCGCGACAAATATTTGGTGTCCATAATGTCCAAGATCAAGACCATATGCGAACTAGGCGGGCTGTGGCCATCCGCTATCAAACTTTTGAAGGCGGTGCTCGGTGGTCTAGGATTCTCATCTTATGGCCAGTCCTTGCTAGACATGTCGCCCGATCAGTCGGACTCAGACAAAAAGCTCGGTTTTGATCTGGTTCGTTTGGATGATTTCATGCGCATAACCGAAGACCCTGTTCTGTGGCAGCTACGCGTCTTTGGGGAACACATGGACCGAAGCATGGACAGCCAATCCGATCCTCGAGTCTCCTTCAAGCCGGATGCTTGGCAGCGGCGAGTACTCGATTCTCTGGATGCAAACGAGTCCGTGCTCGTTGTGGGTGCGTACCATCGTCGGAATTCCTGCACTGGGTATTGACGAATGAACTAGCTCCCACGAGTGCCGGAAAGACATTCATTTCGTACTACGCAATGGAGAAGATTCTTAGGGGCTCCGATAACGATATACTGGTATACATTGCACCGACGAAGGCTTTAGTGACTCAAATTGCCGCGGAAGTATACGGCCGGTTTACCAAGAACTTCAGCAATAGCAGTACGTCCTCACTTTTTGGGACAGAGATGGTGCTAATGGCATGATGTACAGGAAGCTGCTGGGCCATCCATACAAGAGATTATCGAATCAATGACCCCACAAACTGTCAGATTCTCATCACCGTCCCGGAGATATTGGCTACTCTGTTGCTCTCTCCAGCGCTGGCCAGGGTATGGACTCCTCGAATAAAATGGTTCGTTCTCTCATTTTCGCTTTCTCATGCCGCTGATGCCCGCTGCGTTCGCAACAGGATTATTCTCGACGAGATTCATACCATAGGCCAGCAAGCAGGTGGGGCCGTATGGGAACAGATCATCTTGCTCGCACCTTGCCCGATCATGTGCGCAACACTCTACTTTATCTTCAGTCGTCGTGCTTATCTTTTATATGCACAGTGGCTTGTCTGCGACGATTGGCCAACCCGAAAAATTCAATACGTGGTTGGAGTCTGTCCAGGTAGAGCATGGGTTCCAACACAACTTCATCCACCATCGTCACCGCTACTCCCATCTTCGAAAGTTCACATTCGTTATGCAAGACACTGTGGACTCGTCCGCGTTCCCTGGCCTTCACGTGCCTGCCCGTTCTCCAGGAGTCACGTTTGTTCACCCAGCTTCCCTTCTCACCGCCGGGCCTGGCATGCTTCCCTCGGACTTCTCTCTTGAAGCAAGGGACTGCCTCTCTCTGTACAACGCCGTATACTCTCTGCGCGACACACTGCCCATCGAATTATCCGCTCTTAAGCCCACGAGATTCTTTCAAAAGACACGATTGCTACGCCAGCAGGATGTGCTAGCGTACGAAGACGAACTGAAGAACATCCTTATCCAGCTCATGCAGCAGTCAGATCCGCGAGACCGTGCATCTCCCATCATGAGGGTCGTTGACAAGTTGCGAGACAATGTATCTGAGAATAAACTTGTTCCCCGTCAAGATGGTTTCCTGGGCAACGTGCTGTATTTACTTGCTGAGCTTCATTGCTCCAGGGATTTGGTGCGCAACATGTCTTGCATTCATACTCATGTGAACTGGCTAACGATCCATTTCAGCCTGCACTGCTGTTTCAATTCGACAGGAAAGCATGCGAGGTCATGGCAATGTACCTGCTCGAGGCACTTGAAGCTAGCGAGAAGGAGTGGCGCGAGAGTAGCCCAGAATGGTCAGGCAAAATAAGCAGATGGGAGCGCTGGAGAGCAGGCGAGAAGGACCGTCAACGTCAAGCTGAGAAAGCAGCCAAAGCGAAGAAGAAAGAAGGTCAGGAGGATGTCCGGTCGGAACAAGCGACATCCTGGGAGGAGACTTTCAACCCGGATGACCCGTCGCCGCAGTTCTCATTCGTCGGACGGAGTACTTACACGAAAGCGGACTTGGAGGATGCACTGCGAGACATGTCTTGGGTGTCAATCCCGCAGTGGGCTCTGGATGCGTTGCGAAGAGGGATTGCCGTTCATCACGCTGGTATGAACAAGGCCTATAGATCTTTGGTTGAAAGGTGCGAGCATTCTACCCTTGGGTCTTATCAAAATTCGCTGATTCTTGCTATAGTCTCTATCGCTTGGGATTTGTACGAGTCATCATCTGCACAGGTACGACACTTGCGCTCGTTGCTTGCTTTGACCTAAATTCATACGTCCACATCGTCAGGAACCTTGGCCCTCGGTATCAATGCTCCTACCAAGACGTCGGTATTTTGCGGCGACTCACCCTTCCTTACGGCTCTGATGGTATGTTCAGCAATCTTTCTCATATTTGCGACACTAGACTCACGAATGTTCCATCACTAGTATCGTCAATGTGCAGGTCGAGGTAAGCTCATTCTGTGTCCTCGCGGTCTATCCCTCCCAGTCGCTAAGCTTTTATCAGCTGGTAGACGTGGCTTTGACCTGTTGGGAAAGGTCGTCTTCTTCGGCTTGTCCATGGATCGAATTCAACGCTTGGTCCTCTCACGACTTCCGTCTCTCGGTGGCAACTTCCCGATGTCATCGACCATGGTCCTACGCCTTTTCAATCTCCTCGAGGGGTCGGGATATTCTGAATTTGCTGAAGGCGCCATTCGAAGTATGCTACAGCTGCCGCACGTCTCTTTCACGTCCGACATCGGAAGAGACCAGCTCCTCCACCACACACGATTCAGCATCGATTATCTTCGGCGTGCGGGGCTCCTGGACGCAAATGGTCACCCCATCGACCTCTTCGGGGTAGCGGCTCACCTGTACTACACAGAGCCCAGCAACCTTGCACTCATCACTCTCCTTCGGAGTGGAGTGATACACCGCATCTGCAACCAACCCAGCATGATCGATGCTCAGTACGAATTCATGCTGGTGATGTGTCATTTATTCGGCAGACGCTATCTACCTTCCGCCTACTCCGACGCGGATAACGTGAAGGAGCTCATACGCAAATCTGCTTCCATGGTGGTGCTGCCACCACTTCCAGACGATGCCAGGGACGCTTTGCTGAGACACGATGGGGAGATCCTACGTGTCTTCACCGGTTACGCTTTGACGTACGCTTCACAGGCTGAAGACGATGCTCCCGGCGTGCACCGCCTACCCATCACTGGCAAAGAATATTCGAAGTTGAGCGACGACGACACACCGCAGGCCATCTTCCGTGTCTTCCTGCGATCATCTTGTGTGCAAGTCAAAGCGAGGTCTCCGTTCGTTGCTAACTCGGGCCACGATGACACCTTCTCTAGCGTCCCCGAGCTTACCCGGACCGCCAGACGCGGACTGCATCTCAACGATCATGCCATTCCATCCCTCCATCGCATCACCTCCCTTCCTAGAGACCCCATCGTTCCGTATCATTTGAACGCCTACCTCCTCGACTACTTTATTCACGGTCAAAAGCAAGCAGTGATTAACATGAATGGGATTAGGGAGGGCGATCTCTGGGCCCTTCTAGAGGATTTCACGCTCTGCTTGAAAGCAATTCGATCTTCGCTGGAGAAACTTCTCTTGGGAGCGGAAGGCAGTGATGACGAAGACGAAGATACCATCGATCCAGCGGAGGCAGAAAACATCGCCATGACAAGCGCTACTTCGCAGAGTTCGTCCAACCCAGTCGTCGCTGGCGAAGAAGATCCGCCGAGGCCTAGAGGCGTATCGGACGCCAACTGGAGGGTCTTCCTCGTCGTTCATCAAGTTACAGTCGAATTTGAGAAGAAGTTCAAGGCAATGTGGGCCTAGGTGAAAGGTTCATTGTTACGCAAACTGTTTTTGTACTGTGATTCCATGTATCTGAGTGGTATGTTGTTCAGACACTCAGAGAGTGCACGTGCGGGGGACGCGGTGCCCATTACTGTCGCGGCCTCGGCCAGATGGGACAAGTTTTCGCGATATGCACCTCGATACGAAGTGCGAGGGATTGCATCTTCAATCATAGGCATGGAATTGCAGCTTGCGGTGGAATTGAGTATCAGACGGAGGTGGTCGGCGTGAACCTGCTGGCTAAGAGAGTAGCCCACTGGTAACTCTACCAGTTCTAGTTGACTAGTTGACTTCCTTACTCGATCATAAACAGCGACTATTAAAGGAAAGCTATTGAGATAATTAGGCTATTGAATCGATTAAGCATCCATTAGTATCGTTTTGTTTCACACAAGCGTCTTCATGTCCTCGTACCCTCACTCCCATTCCACGGCTTCGTTTGCCTTCATACTAATCTACCCACCTTCTCCTTCTCAAGAGCTCGGCACACGCATCTGTCACAAGAATGAAGTTCTGGTTCGCCAGCTTGGCGTCGCGCAGAGAAAACCCAAAAATAGACCAGTATTGGCGGGGACGGTCGGAGACGTTGAAAGGCCCAGTCGCCTCGCTATAAAAGAGATTTCGTCGTGCCCATAAAGTGCGTCACTGACTCTCCCTCAATTGATCCAGGCTGACGAAACTTATCATCTAGTCATCAATAACTCGACAGAAATTGGGCTTGCAAGTAGCGTATCGTCCTCGCGCCTCGGGCCTCTACTTATCCTCGTGCATTCTTCGCTCCTTCTCTCACAGAATCACTCTGTTCGCTCGCTCCGCACTACGTGGCCCTGATGGATCGGGCATCCGTTGCTTACGCTATCCAGGATGTGGCTCTATGCATCGTAGCCTTTAGTCGTTCAGCGCAGACAAGATCGGCTACGCTGACAAGCTCGTCTGGAAGCTCCTCAGGAAGACCTGCGTGGTTTCGAGCGTCGATGTTTACTACGTCGAGCCGTACAGTACGACCCGGCCGTATTCTGGACGAACAAGAGAGAAGAATGCGGAGTGTCGAGAGTCTTTTCCTGCTGTGTCGAGATGGGAAAATACGTCGGTGAATATATCTGGTAAGCATCCTGTCGTGTGCACAGCGTCCTTAGGCGGGGCTAACTAGCCCGATCTTCTAGCCACGTCGAGTGTTTCGCGAGTGAGATGACACGGAAGTTTGTCAGAGCAGAAGGTCTCACTAGAGCTCTGGTTTATGACGTGGTTGGCTCGCGTCCGCGCCATCCATGGAATCGACTGCTCACGGAGAACAACCGGTCGTAGTGGCTTCTACCGTCGCATACACAATATGTGATAACATACAGATCTGTCATAATATACACCCAGACGAATCAATACAAACAATAAGACAAGAATTACAGTACGACGGCACTCTTTCGTGCAACATAGCGAACTGTGACGGTGTATCACGACACTACCTCTGAGAGGTCTGACGTCTTATGTGCGAGAGACGCTTCTTTGGCCTTCTCCGCGTCGAACGAACCCTCCGAATCGTCGTGCAGCTGTGTGGTCTTGAGTATACCCATAGGCACGTTCTGCAGACAGACGCAGTTTCAGCCCTTGTCGTTTCATTTGCAGACGAAAGCTGACGTACCCCTGGTGTGGTCTCTGTCTCTTGGACCGACAAGATCTCGATAGGTTGGCGCATGCGGTGCTGGTTGAACGTGGAGAGTTCTTGGCCACCCGAGGCGCTCACGATTGCAGCGTTCTTCCGGAGAGCGCGACTTGCGTTCAGACTGGATGTTTTATGCATATTCAGCGAAGGATCGAGATGGTGAAGGGATAGTGAACGTACATTCCAAAATACATGTTCCCGTACGCTGCGATGATATTAAAATATTGAGATTGAATGTTGAAAGAGCTAAGAATCGGTACGCACAAACGCTGGAAATAGTGATGAACCCGATGAAAGCAAGACTTTGCTTTGAAGAGAGGTACTGTAGACAGAGACGACACGATAAGTGAGAGCCCTAGATCTAGAAATCCGAACGCACTGTGGCTAGGAGCGCAACACTGCTCGCTCTGTTGAAACGTTCAAATTATCAGAAGAAAACGTTAGAACGACGTCGACATCACGTACACTACAGCGGTACCAGAGTTCACGATTGAGGTGATCATCTTGCGGATTGCATGGTCGGTTCTGACCGTGGTCTTAGCTTCATCGACACGTTGGGTGAAAGCAAAAGCATACCCTCGGAAGCCAACCTTATCCCTCTGCAAGAAGTAGATCATATAGGCCGTCACTACGACGTCTGTCGCCAGGCCTACGGAAAGACAGCTCGTGACGATCTTCCTCTGTAGTGACACGTGGGACAATGAATATCGTCATTCATCGGTGGAGGCGACAGATCCACCTACTGTGATGCCGTCGCTATGGATCTTTGTCCATGTCTTCAGCTTCCAACTGTTATACATCGTCAGGTTACGACTAACTTGAAGAGAAGACGAAGCTCACATGTAGGCGAGAATCGCTGTGTATAAATTCCTTCGTTAGCGAAAACGTGCTCGCGAGATTGGGCCCACACAGAAGATGGACATACCGACACTAATAGCTGATCACAACACGTCAGCGTGATGATGTACGGTAAGGAAAGAGCACCGACCTGTACGTGAGACCCAGAGAAGAGCCTTTGAGGACAAGATGTCAGTGAGTCGCGCGCTTTGGAGTCGGTAATCAGGACTGACGGGGATACCGGAGGAAGCTGATTTCCCGCTCACTGAGAGAACCGTCAGTCAAGGTGCTGAGCGCATTGAATCAAACATGAACTCACTCTGCCAAATGCGATAGATGCAGTAGCTGTATGAATGTAAGACAAGAATTCGGAGAAGACGAGACATTCACGTGCCCTTGAACCATGGTGACGGCGACCCTCTACGCAAAATTCAGCTCGTGTTCAAATAACTACAAGAGTCTAACGCGAATCTGAGATACTCACATCCGCTGTATACAAGCTCTACCTCCGAAAATATTAGCTGAGGCTTAATCCGTCAGCATTGTATGACGTACAGGAGCACTCCTGGATAAATGGAGTCAGTCATGTTTATACGGACAGAATACGAGCTCCACACGCACCAGACAACCATCTCAATCTCAGTGGGATGCCCGAAAAGTGTAATCGTGTAGTGGTATAGCGCGTGGATCATAAATGCAGACACCAGCGACTCCAAAAGCCTATAAAAACGACGCACACGATCATGATCAGTTGAAGAATTGAGATACGAGACGTAACATGACACACCAGACGGATGCCGCAGATAACTTCATGAACATCGAGTCTTTCTGACTTGATAGCATGAAAACATAGGCTTGAACAGTGAGGACGCCGTATAACCTTGACGAAACGACGAATCAGAACTACGCTGAGTGATGAAGATTGCAGAACGACGCCTACATCAACGTGATGCATCCTTCGACGACGAGGGCGCCCAACCTGCTTTCGACTATGCTGGCAGCCATGATGGGGCGCAAGAGTGAGTCAGGTCAATGAGACGAGTTGAAGAGCGGGGAAACGGCGGCAAGGAGAGAGTACACGCAGCCTGGAGAAAGAAGGATGTATATGAGCGAATGAGACTGACAATCATGATCTGAAGAACCTTGTAACAGCTTCCAAGAAGAAGACACGATTTGGTCAGATCGGTCTCACAACTGAATAGGCACTCCTTCGACGAAGCCTCCTCTACAATCCCGGACCGTCGCGATGATCTGCCAGCGCTGCAATGTCGACGATGTCTGCACGCCACAGTTGTGGGCATACAAAAAAGCCCAAGACGCAAAAGAACAGGAGTGGGACACAGCAGTTTACGGCACCCAAGTCCACGAGGCCATCGTACGGAGAACCTTGAAGCCGGCACACGGATCTGAAGTTTGGACAGATGATCAGAGGATGACAGGATTCGGATGAGCGTTAGAAGTGTCCAGTTGAATCTTAAAGATACCGGCCGATGGTGCTGTGCTGGGTGGCAGTGGGTGCCGGGACTTTGCGTCCGTGAGAGCTGGCAAAGAAGAGCTGGTGTTGAGAGGGAACATCAGGTTAGTGAGGTGAGATGAACCGGGTGAGTACGCGCGTCACGAGAGGAGCATTGTCGTATTCCAGCTCTGCACTGCGGCAGGCGCGGAACTTCGGCGCACGACGACAACGTTCTTGGATGAAGGCTGACAGACTAATTGTGCATGATTCTCCGATGATTGCATCTCT
The DNA here is from genome assembly GCA_004332605.1 of Steccherinum ochraceum. Classification (NCBI taxonomy): domain Eukaryota; kingdom Fungi; phylum Basidiomycota; class Agaricomycetes; order Polyporales; family Steccherinaceae; genus Steccherinum; species Steccherinum ochraceum. The sequence continues at coordinate 26,838 of RWJN01000224.1, forward strand.
TCATGTCGGATACAGACTGTACTGTGTATGTACAACAACGCCGCGGTTCCTAGGATCTGTAAAATGGCAGAGGCAATGAGCTTTCGATCGAGAGACAATCAGTTTGCAACGCACCTGATCCAGAGACCGCACCATCCACTGTCCATCTACTGCAGCATGTGAGCGACCTGGCCGACCTGCTGCTCACAAGTATCGCGTAGGTGTGACAGTACACGGCCGCGTGTGGGAGCTCTTGTTAATGGTTTTCAAAGGGTCTTCCGAGAAGATATATTTGCGCTACGCCGTATCATTGTATATCATGACTTCGGCCAACACACCGTACAAGAGAAAAGAATGCATCACTGCCAGAATCACACAATCGGTCAGTTCTCAGACGAAACGGTAAGTGAAGAATAAAATATGTAAACCCTCACATTACCACGACCGCAGTTCGAGAGTTTCACATCGTGATGTTCTTCAGAGTCGCTGAAGAATCGCTGAACGTTCGAGGATGTAAAGTCTGGTGTGTAGTCGAGTTTTGCGAGGTGCGAAAGTGCAAGTGACCTCATGAAGCTATCGAAACGCGGTTGGCAGTCTGACGGACGACGGCAGTCACGGCACTCAGCGGAGTTACAGCGGAGTCTACGTAGTGCCCAGAGCGGAAAATGAATTTGGCTACGTAATGTCCGCAAAAGGCAGTCCGATTTCACCGTCGGGCACTGGCGAGAGCTTTGCCTTCCTGTCAGTGTGGAGGCCGTCGGGAAAGTACCATATTTTTGGCTGAACTTCTTCTGTCGTAGCTTGAAACTCACCCATGCTTTTCGACGGCAGCAGGCCTGGGACAATAAACCACAAATCGACTCGCGAAACACTTCAATCATCGCAGCAATGGGATCATCTGTCGGGATCATGCGTACTAGCATCATCTTGTCCGGGCACTAGATGATATGGGAAGTCCTGTGACACGTCAAAGCACCAGCGGAACGCTTTCAAGAGGTATGTCCGTCTCACTCACTCGCTGCAACTGGTCGCTCAGAAGTGCCAAGCACCGAGATTCTAAGCAAATCTCCCGTCTGCACCAGAAGGAAGCAGAGTTCTCTCAGCCCACATGTTTGGCCACTCTCTCGCAATGTGCACCCAAAATAGCACAGCGTCGTGTTGACGGTCGTGCGGATGGATCTCTCAAGAGACAAGGTATATAAGATGGGGGAATGTAGGAGAAATGGCACTGACACGCGCTGCAACCATGTCTTATGCTTTTTCAGCTGTCAACTCACTGGTCGTCGGCTTTGTGCTTTGTGCAGCGTACTATTTTACTCAAGTGCGCCGTAGCGAAGCCGCTCTGCCTCCTGGCCCGAAAGGCTATCCGTTTGTCGGCAATGCCTTTAGTTTTCCAGCCACGTATCAGTGGCTGTTCTTCTCGCGATTGAGGAGACAGTATGGTTCGTCTCTGAAAGCTTTCGTTCTCTCCAAAGACGCTAATTTTTAATCTAGGGGACATCGTGTCGTTGAAGGTTTTCAGCTCGCGCATTATCATTCTCAACAAGCGTCAGGACATGCTCGCGCTCACGGTGAAGAAACACGATAACTATGCTTTGCGGCCCTCGTTCACTACCTGGGAGGCGTCCGGCTGGACGCAAATAACCGGACTGCACAACGGTCCCTTATGGAAGGAACACCGCCGCTTTATGGGCAATTTGTTTGGGACTCGCCAGCTCATGCAAAAGTTCTACAGGCTTGAGATCCACGAGATGCGGAAGTTCTTGAGGAATGTCTGCAATACTCCTGATGACTTGGATCACCACATCCACTAGTAAGTCGCTTCAAGCACCGATATGTTTGGCCCATCTGATTTGTGTTGATCAGCCTCGCCGGCTCACTCATTCTCAAGATCGTCTACGGGTATGATGCGCAGGACTATCACGACGACTTCATCGAAAAGGTCGATTCGGGCATGGCCGATTTTGCTGACATCCTGCAAACCGGGAGGTACCCGGTCGATCTCTTTCCGTGGCTCAGCATCGTACCAGAGTGGCTGCCCGGGGGAGGCTGGAAGACGAGGATGCGCGAGTATTCTCAGCGGTTGGAACAGATCGTGTCAGAGCCGTTCGAATTGGTCAAACAAAGAATGGTGCGTTGTGGTCTTTTCTATCGGAAAGGACGCCGCTGATGCTCTCCGTAAATTTCAGAACGCGGGCACGGCTGTTCCTTGCTATGTAACGGACCTTCTGCAAGCCGAAGGAGAAAGCCTTACTCCGGAGAAGGAGTATGTTATCAAGACGAGCGCAGGATCGGTCTACGTAGGTATGTACGCCGGTCTTGGCACAATCACTCTCATGCACTTATGATATCGGTCTTGTCAACAGGCGGCGCAGAAACGGGGCGAAAGATTCAACTTCCTTCAACGTTCAACAACGCTTCTCATATCGTCTCTCTATATAGGGCGTCTCCTCTATCCAAGGATTTTTCTTCCTCATGATGTGTTACCCAGAGGTGCAGCGTAAAGCCCAGGCCGAGATCGACTCCGTTGTAGGAAGAGACAAGCTGCCAGACTTCTCTGACCGCGATGATTTACCCTACGTTGAGGCTATCTTGAAAGAGCTGATGCGCTTTCATACGGTCATTCCTTTGAGTGCGTCGTGTGTCTAGTCTCTCAGAGACGGTCTTGATTGATCCTCTCCGGTGTTGCTTCTATCGTAGGCGGCCCGAGGTCTACGCTCAAAGATGATTTTCTGAATGGGTATCTTATCCCCAAGGACACGACTATCATACCAAATTCATGGTGCGTTGCTTTATGCATCATCGGAAAGTCTCAGCCTAACGACTGAACGACAGGGAAATGAGCCACGATCCAGAGGTGTACGCCGATCCCTTCTTATTCAATCCTGATAGATTCCTTGGCGAAAATCCCGAGCTCAATCCCAAGGAGCTATTCTTTGGATTTGGTCGAAGGTACGCTTCGGCCTCATTTCGACGCTTTTACATTCCTTGACGTCTCCTTGGATGATAGGATATGTCCAGGACAACATCTCGCCGATGTGTCCACCTGGCTGGCGTGCGCCATGTCTTTGGCCGTCTTCGACATTCAACGCACCAAGGACAGCCCTCCCGACATAACATTTATGGAGGGAGAGACCTTCACTGGTGAAGGCATCAGGTACGCATCTCTCACTTGTTCAGTGCCACGGCTGACCATTCGATCCACCGTTAGTCGTCCCTTCCCATTCAAGTGTTCCATTACGCCGCGATCGGCAAAGGCTGAAGCTCTCATTCGCTCCATTGATCACGAATAGAGTTCCTGGTTTGAATGTCTCTGGGAGCAGGAAAACACGGATGACTCGGATTTATTGACCAAGGCTTTTACGAACGATATCATATGTTGGACGAGCAAAACGGACTTCCTGGCCAAGTACTTTTCCTTGGGTGCGGTCAACGAAGCTATTGTAACGTGTTTGTATGTATATTGCATTGAAGATGGACCATGCTGTTAGTCCTTCGTCGCTTGCTTGCTTGAATGTAGATGTGCCGTGGTAGCCTGAGCATTCCGACAAATTTGAAGCAGGAAAGCAGCCTTGTAGGACCACTCTCCTTATCAACCGGAGCCCTTCCGAAAAGTAGAAGCTTAGCTTGGAGATGAGGAGCAGTTGAATAAGAGAAGAATGCGACGTGTTGAAGTCTACTTGTAAGAATAATACAATGGCGTATCCAATAGCGATACATCTTGAGTTGGATCCAGATTGATGAGATACAGAGATATGAGAATGTTAGTACGAAGCGTGTCCAGCACTCGCCTCGTTACCCTCCAGCGTCGTCGTTCTACTTCTTCTCCACAACACCTGCCACCTTCTTCGCTGCTTCAAGAGCCTCTCTAAACTGCTCAAGCAGCACACTCGTCTCTTCCATCCCCACGCTGACTCTCACCAACCCCTCCTCAACACCATACTTCGCCGCCCACTCCAGCTCCATATAGTGCCCCAAAATCGTATACGGACACGCCAAGGTGAAGTTCGTCCCCAGACTTGGCCCCTTAGCACATGGTAGCGCATCGAAGAAGGCCCGCGCTGCATCGGGCGACACGAACGTGATGGAGAACAGCCCGCCGTACCCTGCCTCATCGGACGTCTGGCATCGGGAGAAGTGCTGTGGCGTAGTGAATTTGGGGTAGAAGATCTCTTTCACGATACCAGAGGATGTAGCGGACTGAGGGGCCTTATGGGAAGAGAGGAAGTCGCAGACGGCTTCGGTGTTTTGGTCGATCTTTCGGATGCGGGACCGGAAGTCGCGCGAGTTGCGTTCCATGAAGATGGCATCTTCCGCAAAGTAGCTGTCTTCGTAAGACTGGGCGAGTTGAGATTTGAGAGCGGCATAGTGTTGGCCCTTGGGATTGAGGACGAGACTTAAGGAAGAAACGTCAGTGGACATTCGCTAGTATAATCATTGCATCCGACGCACCTTCCACCCATGACGTTGGCGTCTCCACTGAAAACCTTCGACAGGCTGCTCACAACAACATCCGCGAAGGGTAAAATCTCCACGTTGACGAAGTTACCGATCGTTTCGTCGACAACGATGAGGAAGCCGTGCTTGTCCGCCAACGCGCGCAGCCGGGGTAGATCCGCACACCTCAGTAGCGGGTTGGAAGGGAACTCGGTGAAAAGGGCTACAATCTTGCCTTCTTCCGATATCAAGATTCTCTCCAGCTCGTCAATGTCCGAGTCCAGCCCATGCCCCAAGAAGTGACAACCAGGGCCCCATTTTTCCAAGATCTTCAGTGTGTCGGTGTATGGGAACCTACGTCCAGGGTGAGCTTCAGACGGATAAACGGCGAATAGACACTGAGACGCACCCGAAGCATATGCTCTTTCCTGGCGGACGCGTAGTCTGTGCCAGCTGATGTGCACTGTATATCGCAGCCATACCCGTCGGGTACAAAAACACGTCGTCCTCCGTCACCTCCTTGATCCCACGTGTACTCGGTCCCAGCTCGATGCCCTGCTTCCCGACTTCCGCCCAATCACTAGGACTGTCCCGCACCAGCACTCCAGCAATACGTCGACGCATAGCCCGCTTCGCCAGGGCGGCCGATTCGATGGGTAGGTTTCTGCCGTATCGCTCTTCGAGATAGGCTGCGTCCAGATCGTCGTCGTCTTGTGGGCGCGAGGAAGCTTGTGGTGAGGCGGGCGATGAGATTGATCGAGCACTGTAGTGCCTGTTGCTGGGTTTAGTGGGCTTGCGAACTGCAGTGGGGGATGGGGCGCGCGGTTCGTCTGGAATCATAGATAGACATCGGTCTGCGAGACGACTGGACACTCCCAATCCTGTGTGCTGCCAGTATTGCTTGGCGAATGGGAAAGACGCGGCGGGGAATAGAACAATATGCAGCTCGATCTGAGTGGATGTAGTGGCGGTGGTTGATGACGCAGGAGGATGGTCCGAGCCGATGAGATACTGAACAAGTCGGACGGGAACCGGAGAGCCGACAAGTGAGGATCGGTTGACCATGAAAGCGCGACATCCTTCTGCAATCTTGCGAGTGGGAAACAGAATGCATTTCTCTTCGCTGGTGCCGAACTTATGCTCACAGATTCCTGCAAGCTACACAACTCAAAGTCAGATGTTATTTCGGTACGAGTCAAAGGAGACGCACCTTCTGTATGCTGCGATGGATGAAAAACCTCGGGTATCCCGTCACCATCGCATCCAATACACGCTTGTCTCCCTCCTCGTATGCCACGGTATCCTTCCAGGTCGGCAAAGATACAGAAATCGCGTGAGAAGTGAATGCTGGCACAGACGACCCCATGGTGCTCGTGGTGGTGGTGGAACTCATCTTGGCTGAGTTGGTAGTGTCCTACTGCGAAACGAACCCTCCCGTATTTATGCTTGGAAACAGCGTCGACCGTCAGTATTGTTTCGTGGTACGACTTTGTACAGCCGAACTGAATCAACTGCGCTGCTGCTCGTGTGATCTGCAAACGAGTGAGTCATTCCAAGTCGTAATAAAAACATACGGAGGTAGCACTCACCGTTCTTTTGAAGGATTGATGAAGAAGGTTGATTCTATACGGGTCCTCGAAGAATCCAGAGTTCTCAGCGTTTTCAACGCGAAATGTGGTGGGTATGATGAAAGTAAACGAGCAAGATGGATTTTGGATTTATGCCACGATGACTGTTGGAATAACAGAGACTGATAACGGTAGTGATGATCTAGGCGCCCAATGTACAGGCCTCCCAGTTTGCTCGCAGTGCTTTTGAAGACTGACCCTCATCATCCCCATGCACTCTCGCTTGATTTCTCGACATACCTGCTTTTATACTCACGAAACATGCCCGACGTATCGCCTTATCAGCTTCAGCTGCTGGTAGCCAGCGTATCCTCGGACGAGTCAGGTACAATTACACGTCGTTTGCCCTTTGTTGCGTGTTCTCATCCAGCTTTGTAGTACAGGTTCGCTGCGCACAAGCATTGGGTACGTCGTGTTTACCTCTGGGACAACAAACTGTGCTGACGTACTGTAGGATCCGAGATATACGTGGGGTGTTCGAATGGAGAGCTATTTCGGTTCGCGTTGCAGGATGGCTCAAGCTCAGTATGTCTGTGTCTTTTCATTCGCTCTTATAATCTCTAAGTATCCATATACAGTAGCCAGAATCATATACACTGCTCTCTCGCCAATCCTTGCCTAACGACAAGCCCATAGACGAGATTGTGCTAGTGGGATACCTGGCGAAAGCGCTCGTCTTGTCGGGTGAGTCGTTTCCTCTGGGTCGTTTTGCCTACCATCTAAAGCTGAGTGGGGTTGTGTCTCGTAGATAGAACAGTCCACCTGTACACGCTTCCCGCACTCGATTCCCTCTCTGCGTCCATCAAGCCGATACGCAACGTGATAACTCTCGCCGTCGACGAACTACAGCTACGCAAGTTCGCAGCGTCAGGATACCCGTTACGAGGAGCGGAACCGTTGGACTTTTGTGTCGTAAAACGCAGCTCCATTGCGCTGTATGGGCTGAAAGAGAAGTTGACCTACCGAACAGTGCGCACTCTTCTCTTTTCATATTCAGTAAGGGCTGCTCACTCACGGTCCTCTTGCAGGAAATGCCCTTCTCCCACGGTGTGATCGCCAAACGTGCAGGACACCACGTTTGCATCGCCGACAAAGGAATGTATCACATGATCGACTTGAACGCCGCTTCGTCTTTTCCTATGCTGCCAGTGTCTCAAGCGGAAGACGACAAGATTGTCAAGCCCTTGATTACAGTGATCAAGGAGAACGAGTTTCTGTTGTTGTCATGGACGGGTCAAGCGACGATGGGCGTGTTTATCACGGGAGATGGAGATCCAGTGAGGGGAACGTTGGAGTGGGCAGCGTATCCGGAGTCGATAAGTACGTGCTTGCTGTTGTCTTGGGCTCTCCTTCATCAGATTGCTCATCGACATACTTAGCGCTGGACTATCCCTACATCACTGCCATGCTACCCTCACGTGACATTGAAATCCATAACATCGAGACTCAAGCACTCGTCCAATCCATTCCTGCGCCCCCGCAACCCCCGTCTTCTCCGACAGCTGCACACGCAAATACGACTTCGACGTCCTCGGAGAGATCGCGATTGGTGTTCAGTGTAGGCGGGTTCGCTGTACCGTCTAGCGGGGGATCGGAGAGCAAACTGAGGCTGGTGAAGGTGCCGCTTGTGAGGAAGAAAAAGGTGGAGGAGGTTGTGGATGCGGGTGAAGCAGCGGAAACGGAGTCGGCGTCGGCATCGGAGGCGACAGGCCCCGTAGCAGAAGGTGGAGCAGGGGAAGATGAAGCAGCACCAGTGGAAAGCAAAGACGGGGCGTTGGAGGAAATACCCCACAACGTTGCTGCGGATGGAAAGCCAGACGATGAGGTCGTGGTTGGAGGGCAAGAGACCGAGGTTGACGCAGCGGCTGTGCCTCTCCCTCGCGACTCGGGAGAGAATGAGAGACCTGAAGCCGTCGACGTTGATGGGCCTTAGGACGCTGTAGAGGTCGTCCGAATGTCAGTATATGTCAGTTATGTTTACGATCTTGATGATTCCCTCCGTTTCCGCTTATGACCTATCAAATTTCACCACCTTGGGTAGCTTAAACCAGGGTCAGTCGTTTCTGTGGGGTTCTATCTTTCTGTTTCTTGACAGAAGACGTCTCTTCGATACAGGAGCCTGCTGTTCTTCTTCACTCAGCTACGGCTCGTGGTAACTTCGGTGGTCTCTCCTTTTGGTAGCTCTTGACAACACGTTTCACAAATCGACTGCTGTGCGTATACTCGTCCTTCCTCGTCTTTCGAAGCAAACTGAACAATGAGTACTTCACAGTCGACCTTACATTTCGTTCATCATTGCCAGCAGTACATGCTCTTAGAACACCGAGTGGGAGCGATGCGTATGGTCTTGACGCACATAGCGAGTCCAGTCGCTCCTCATACTTTGGTATGGGAGCAGCCCACCGTGGTTGGAAAAACGTTAAGCCTTTGCGTTGAACTCTTTGAGCGCAATTGCGGCATCAAGATAGGACAACATCTGACAACATGCGACGAAAACCTGCATGGATTGTGGATTTCGGACCAAGATCAGTGTATGACGCCAGCGCGCATCCAGGGCCCATCATCCCAATGCGACAGCCCCATGGCGTTTCGTGTATTGCTTTCGACTCGTTGACAGATGATGCATTGATGGCGCGGAGGTGCCTTCCGCCGTGGTACGTCTCTCTCCGAAATGTTGATCCGCCACTACTCATGTTTTTCATTGCAGGCACAATCCAGTCTGGCGACGGCGTTCTGTCAAGCATTCCGTGCTATACCTTCTAAACGACGTCGCAAAGAGGTCTGGCTGGGTCAACATACAAGACACAGACGTGTAACCTTAAGTGCATCTACCATCCCCATCAACAACGCTGTGGAAGGTTACGTCTTGCAACAGTAGATCGTTGGATGAACATGAATGTGATTCGCCTGTGCCGTCGAACTTCCCCAGGGTTCTTATACCAAGCCGCGCCTCTGAAGATCAAACAAATGGTCCTGGGTGAAGAACGTTGACATACCCCATCTCCCCTCGTCTACGACCTTCAGATCATGTCTGGCGAAGATGCTGCGTATGCTGCAGCTCCGATAGTCCTGCAGTTCAATACACAGTACGTCTCTCGGGTCGAATCGTGAACGTCCATCGCTCATCTGCTCGTGCATTATTAGATCTATTCCTAATTTTTGTTTCCATGCGTCGACCGGTACGCCGTATCACGCCTACCTTCCGAAGACCTGTGAAACTGACTTCATAACGATTTTGTCGCCGCAGCGCTCCTTTTCTATGAGTATCTCCTCACCTTCTCCGATGAGATCCGCTGCGTTTGGAAAGCTCGGTTCTCGGGGGTGACCCTTCTCTACATCTTCGCGCGGTACTCAACCATAGCCTATCGGGTGTTCATGATTGTGCAGTGGGCAAAATGGGCGAGATCGGATGTGGCGTTGTCGGATTCGGTAAGTGAAATTCCTTGGTTGGTTCTGAGAATACGAATTGACGGCGGTTTCTATCAGACGTCAGTTAATCTTCCAAGTTTGGAGTTTGCTTGTACGAATTGTGTCGCTGAGAAGTTTTGCAGGTGCTCCGGTATTCTTCGATTCAATGAGAGTCTCTTTGTGGTGCTCGAAGTGATAGCGGCAGGTGTGTTCTTCATCCGCGAACTTTCGCATGAGTAAGCTCTTCGCTGACTGTCGCGGTGAGCAGCGTTCATGGCTCTGCGTCTATACGCCATATGGGCCACCAATCGATACGTGTTGGGTACCATAATACTCTTCGGTCTGGTCGAGCCCATATGCAACGTCGTATGTGACCATGAGCTATTTCTACGGCTTCTGGATTCCTAACCGGCGTGTATTCAGTACAATTACTCAATCATGAGAATTGTGTCCGTACCTACCATTGTAGGATGCGGACAGTTCGTCACTCGGCCTGGTTCCCATAGCGATTTGTGAGCCGCCATTGTCTTCTAAGTTGTCAAACTTATACAATGTCTGGTCCACCTTTTCAGCGGTAAGATATGATCTGTCTTTCGAAATGAGTCACTTATAAAATGCAACGTAGCGAGCAAGTTTGGTCCCAGCTGGGCAATCGGAGCCCATGGACTTGTCTTGTTGTTGACATGGATCAAGACCGCTGGAATTGCTTGGAGCTTCATGACACTCAAAATGAACACTTCTCTTGGTGGATTGCTACTTCGAGATGGAAGTATCTACTTTGCGTAAGTGTCCATGCTGTCGTGGTTGACGCGGTCATAATTCGCTCGCTGATATACTATAGTCTTCTCCTTGTGCTGAACGTCTTTCTGGCACTGGAGCACTCTGTACGTTCTCTTCGAGCCGGCTGAGTGGTCTGCGTAGCTGACCTAGTGCTCTTGCAGGCACTCAACGCAGCATCAGGTGCAATGGCAGACGTGTACGTTCCGCGGCCTCCAAGCCTCATGATCCGCTCACACCCGCTGTCGAATGCTCATGCGACCTTTACGCAGGATCGTCTCCATCCTCATCTCACGTTTCATCCTGAACCTGCGACGGGTCTACTTTGCTCTGGAGGACGAAACCGACCAGGGAATAAAATTCTCTACCGTCCGCTTCGCGCGCACGCTCACAGGAAACCTCGGAGCTCCTCTGGAATTTGCTTCAAGCTCGCGGTCAACGCCGTCCTGGCGAAGCTCTACCGGCTGGGAGGATTTCCCTTCCGATCTCGAGTCGGAGAGGGAAGAGGAGGCAGAAGAGCCAATCCTCGCAGGACTGTCACCTCGCGTTGTACAACAAACTCCTTTCTTGACCATGAGTCTGGAAGGGCCACAGCTAGAGATCCCGCTGAATTTTCTTACAGCGGGACCCAAGCATGACCAGCGTTTCCCGGATCTGATGACGGAAGGATGATACCAGGTCTGTTTAGATGGCGATGTATAAGATCATATGGAGGGTCGCCAGTCAGAGGGTGCGTCGGTAACTTTTAGTGTTTCGTTTCTAAGCTATGTTGTAAAAATGCTGTTGAAGCGCATCATTCTGGGTGAAGTAAATGTTCTAAACGAGTGGATTCGGAGTCAAGCTGACTCGCCAGCGGCGGTGACTGGCGTAGCAGTTGAAGAGGACCGTCCGAAACGACCCGAAAGTCGAGGGGTAAAAACGGGCGGCATCGGAATTGGGCTTGCTGACGCAGGGCGCTTGAGCTGCTGACAAGAAAAAACTCGGGCGGAGACATCCGCGAAAGGAAATACAACAACAGACGGGGGTCACTTGCCTCGTAAAGATCCTGTCATCGTTCTAAATTCCTGATCAGCCCTCGGACGATTCGGATCCTTGTTCTGGACTGCACGAAACCACTTTTCACCTCGTCATGCTCTTCCGGTCTCCTCACAACGTCAAACTCTTCCGACCTCAAAAAGCCTCGGGAGTCTGCCTGCTCCCCTCACGTCAAGACTCGAATCTCCTCCAGGCTTGTCCTACAGGGACAGCAGCTCGCCGTACGAAATCATGAACAAGGAATCCTTCCGAACGCAAGTCAAACAAGTCAAAAAAGGTCGCGTCTCCCGCGGTGTCCTCACCATCGTCAGCCCCTCTCGCGCCGCAGCCGCAGCCGCCCATCGTCGTCGTAAACATCGCCTAGCACGGTGGCCATGGTGGGCGAGTCGGTGGCTTGGGTACCGTGCATCACCCCCGCCACCGCTACCGAAACCTCTCGTCTGGTTTTGGACGTTGATCGGCGCGTTCTGCGGTGTCTCGGTCATCCAAGCTCTGTTCAACTACTCGGATTATTTCATTCGCAGAGGGGTGCCCGGAATCATAGCTAGTTATGTGCGTGCCTTCATCTTTCATTCTCTTTTTACGCCGGACTCATTCGCTATGCAGGGAGCTTCCGCAGTGCTCGTCTACGGCGCGATCGACTCGCCCCTCGCACAGCCTCGTGCTCTCGTCTGCGGCCATTTTCTTTCTGCTCTCACCGGCGTCTGCGTCGCGAAGCTCTTCGAGACCATGCATGACAAACCCCACTTAGAAGAGGTCAGGTGGTTAGCGGGGTCGGTTGCTGCTAGTGCAGCTGTTGTGGTTATGCAGATTACGGAGACGACGCATCCACCCGCGGGCGCGACGGCTCTTCTCGCAGCGGTCAATCAACCGGTGTATGAACTTGGATGGTGAGTTTCCGCTTCTTCTAGCCGCTAGCTGCGTCAGTGTTTCTGTGGCATCCGCGGCGCGCTGCGGTTAGAACCACACCCCCCGCAGAATGATTTACTGACATATCGCTCTGCCTGCAGGTACTACCTACCCATAATTCTCCTCTCCTCGTCGCTCATGCTTACTGTTGCGCTGATCATCAACAACATCCAACGCCGATACCCCGTCTTCTGGTTCAAGCCCATCGTTGAACCTTCCGCGCCTGTTGAACCCGCTTTGGGCGGTCCCGAAACTGATGGAGATGATGATGACGACGACGTTGACGAGGGAGAGGAGGGAGACGAAGAAGCTGCGCTACCGGAAAGCGGTGCTTCGTCGCCCAGCACTTCGCCGAGCAGGACAGCATCTGTGCGGTCGGTGTCGAGGATCAGGGCGAGTGAAGACATGGCGATGAAAGAAAAGAGGGATACCTCACGTGGCGGTGCACCAACGACGGAGGAAGTGAGAGGGAGAAGAGAAGAGCGGGATGTCGGAGAGATGGTGTAACTGCGGACCTGCGGCTCAACAGTACGAGGTTCAGATCGACATTCTTTCCTTCTTTCTTGCTCTTGTATACCACCACAATGTGTGTCTTTACATCCTGCTTGACTTTTCTCTTATCTGTGTACGCCCTCTATCAACACCATACCCCGACAATTCATTAGCTATGGCATACATTCAGTATATGTTGAGCTGGTGTGTGGTTTCCCATCTCTTGACGACTCTTTCAAATCTCTGAATGACGTCACCAGTCTATGGCGTCATTATGCCCTGCGCTGCTCATCCATCAAACTTCGATAAAGGTGCTTCGTAGCCTGTCGATTCGTCCGGTCTGTCAATAAAGGATTGCACTCCTTCAAATCGTGGTGCTTTCGGAACTCGACGCTTCTCGAACAGTAAGATCGCCCCATGGAAGTTGCGTAGAAGCACTCGACTTCTATGAAGTCCTGTAGACGCACTGTTGCTCGGAAGTTGACAGAAAAATACATAATATAAAGATAGAGCCCAAGTGAACATCGGTGAGCATCGGGTAGGAAAGAGGGATTCGGGAGTGCTCGCTAGAGTGCACGCAGTCTTTGTGAAAGTTCTGCCGGAACGTCGGAGTGATTCCGAATGTGCCACCCGAGAACAGCGATCGCCTCAGACTACCTCCCAAAGAGGTGCGAGGAGCAAATGCGATCAATAAAAATAATCCGAGCAGGACAGATCAAACAAGCCTGTGCATCATCAGAGAAAATTAGCGAGGTTCTGTCTGCAATGTGGTGAAAACATAAAAACGTACTCAAAACCTCGGAATCTACTTCCATCGTCCGAACGGTCGTCTTCGTCTTCCGACTTGTGAACTTCAAACGTGTTAACAGTATTATCGTCGAGTGTTGTTGACTCCGTGCGATTCCGACCATGCTGGTTGTGGGCAGCCAAGATTGGAAGTACGTCCGTCCCGCCAGGCTCCAGGTGATGCGGAATGCCCACCAAGATCGGATCTCGAGCGAAAATCTCCTCGCGTTCATCGTCGTCGTCTTCGGCGCCCCGAGCTCTGGGCTTTGCGAAGACCAAAGGTGCGCCTAGGTTTCCGGTAATACTGTCCGCGAAACGCACATCGCTCATGCGAGAAGGATGGAATGAGCTGGAGGTCACAATTTCGTTGACAACGTATACTCCACGTAGGTTCAATAGGAAGCGAGAGATCAAAATTGAGGTTACCCTGAGATAAAGAGTCAGATCTGAATGTAAAGCACCAAATGAAGAGATGTCCTACACGTCGGAAATCGCGGGCACGGCTCCAAACCTCTGCACACGACAGTCATTTAATTAGCGGCCCACTTCATTCGAAGCTTCTCGTTCTCACCTGTGCCTTGATCGCGACCAAGTTGATGGCGTTTAACGTTAAAAGAAACCTAGCATAGCACGTGAAGAGAATGTTCCTCATGGTATCGAAGGTAAGGAACTCACACGAAGAAGATTGTACCATCTCTAAGGAGCATCAGCCCAAGTGACGTCTTCACTTTCAGTTTAAAGGTACGCATGATGCCTGCGGTACGTATCCACGTGAGGATCAGGATGATCGCATCCGCCGTCATGGCAAAAACACGATTGAATATGCTGACTAGTGTGAACGAAATGTTAGTTTGATAGCCATTGTCTCCAGAAGAAAGTCGACTCACGACTGAGAAAAGGTGAGTTTGCATTGTTCAAGGGATGATCTGCGACGTGGCACTCACACGTTTCCGCCATGGGCACTGAAGTCGGCAACTTCTCCACATCCAGTGAAAGGGGGGCCGGTGGCCACGATCCGGATGGTAGAGTAGTAATACTACAGGGTGACGTGAGAAGAGGACGATGTCCTTCATTTCAGACATGATGCCGAAAGCTTACAATATTCATAGCTGGTTGAACTATTCCGAGGAAGAATACGAAGGCAAAAATCCGACGGTCGCATGCCCAGATGGCGTAGAGACGAAGCGCCATGAACACTGAGCAGTTATCAGTACGCGAGAGTAGATTACAGGGAGGAGTGACCCACTGGCAACGGTAAGTTCAATGATGATCGTCAAGACTTCGTTGGATCGCATGACTCCTCGACATCTGTAATATGTTTGAATTTCCTTGTCGACATACAGCTGTCGATGTCAACCTACATCTAACATCGTCGCGTCAGGAATGAATACAGGAACGAGTATACGACCTGACTTACAGTATCCGCCTGCGCCTCAGTGAGCGCATTCGTATTCCAAGGCATCAGTTGGATAAGCATGAGCGCTCGGTAGACGATGGTGACGTATCGGTTCAGGACGAAGAGGACAGTGACGCCACTGAACTTGCCCTTCCAAACGCATTTGATCTCGTCGCCCAGCGTAAGAAAAAAGTCATAAAACAAAAGAGCTATAATGGAAAGACATGTTGGTGTGGGCCAGGATGAAAGAAAAGACCAGCGCTCACTCGCAGCGGCGACAGCGCAGAAGTTTGCCGTATACCTGGAAGGTGACAAAAAAGTCAGCACAGCTACGTTACGCTATCATGTAGGAAAGATTCGGCTTACATCTCCCCCATTTTCGACGCGACCAGCGCTGCATATTGTTGAGGATCCAGATCCATCTCTACAGC
The DNA here is from genome assembly GCA_004332605.1 of Steccherinum ochraceum. Taxonomy (NCBI): domain Eukaryota; kingdom Fungi; phylum Basidiomycota; class Agaricomycetes; order Polyporales; family Steccherinaceae; genus Steccherinum; species Steccherinum ochraceum. Next base: position 42,116 of record RWJN01000224.1, read on the forward strand.
ACCAGGCTGCAAAGCGAGAGAGAGAGAGAAAGATGGGGGAGAAGAGCCAAGCCAACTCGCAACAAGCCACGTAGGTTTTCCGGACAGATCCCATGTTATGTGGACTGGATCTGTTGCTTGACGCTAAGAGAAGACATCGCCCAAACATCGCCATAGGTCCACGCTGGCACAAACTGCGTTATGTTATCATACAGGACCCTTCAAATTTCTCGGGAGTGCATCTCAAACGAGTTCGCTGCGATGGAAGCTGTGCCGAATTGACGTAGTCAATTCACCAACAGCTGGATCGACCCTGTATTTGTCCGACAATTATGCCTGTGCAGGAGCGCCTCGTCAGTCTAGACAACGAGAAGGTCGAAAACCCAGTGGATCTCGGACTCACTATGCATGAATGATGGACGGGATCCTCGGTATAACGCGATGGCCACTGGGTCTTCTTGCAAAACTTGATCCTGAGGTCCATGTGATCTTCAACGCATCGACGCCTCAACGTCTCAACGTTCACATAGGTGCTCTCGGTGAAGTCTCGACTGTAGACAACCCTCGTAGATGTGCCTTCCAGTGCACTGTACCGGGATCCAAATCTCACAGCTGAGTGACGACCAACTTGAAGTTGAACGCTGAGTCCACTGCGGCGCTGGCCGCGTCAATCACAGAGAATCTGCACGACAACTGCAGGCTCTCAGTGATCTTAACTTCGGCATACTGCGAGAACGCTTTTATCGGATCTTTTGTGTTGTTGCTTGGAGGGGAGGTGTCCGTGAAGACATGAGCGGAGATCATGCATCATGGTGTAGAAGAAGAAGAACAGCCGCCCGTACATGGATTGTATGGGACGTAGCGCTCTTTGCCAGTTCTTCGACCTTCAGCTTTCTTCTGAATCTTCAAGCTTCAGGCCTCTTGTCATCGTCGGCCAACGTTTTCCTTCGATTCTTATCTCCTACTCTCAATACTTACGCTCTCGACAATTTCAGGAAAACAGCGCCTTTATTACCAACACGATTATCTCCAAATTACTTAGTATCTCAGTGAATTGATTATTCATGAGACCGCTGAACGTTCGCCGTTGAAAGCTCCGCAACCTTTGCTCGTACGTCTCTCATACTCCTTTCTTGCATGCCTTGAATGAAGTCATATGCGGACGAGGAGGCATATGATTGCTCCACAGCATTGTCGCCTGCAGCAGCGCTCTGCGCTTTCAAGCTGCATGCAGAGGCGCTGCTGCTACTGGGTGCCTATCACTCGTCAATGCACATCCGTGTTTCGAATGCTGTTTCGCTGAAACCCAAGGCACTTCTGATAGACGCAGGAAGTTCTGCCTCGAGCTGCGAACACATGAGCTTCGGATTTTGAACATTTCGTCGAAGCTGCAAGACGCCTGATCACCATCGCCCGGTGTTCGGTGCGTCCCTTTGTCAATGCATCGACTGGTCGCCGTTTCGGCTCCGCGCGTACCCAAGAGGCGGTGCGTCGACTGTGTCCTGAGATCCTCCATGATGTTCCATGAAATTGATATCTTTTCGGCCTCATCTACAACGCGATATACTTATGTCCGCGCTGAGGTACTGAGCTCGTTCGTAGTAAAGCCTTTGGATAGATCGGAAATTCTGCAGTTCCGGCAGAATCGCGCTCTCTTCATGCTGTAAATTAGATAGAGACACTTATTCATGATCAATGGAGCGAATCAGAGCTTCTGCCTTCGCTGACCGCGGCGCAATGGAGCACTTGAACGGTGAAGGATGACTGAGGACCAATTGAGTCATCTAGCGAGTGAGAGAACCTGTGAGAGATACGCACGTAATGCCTTCTCCAGTGAACGCGCCTCCCTCGACAAAGGATATCTCAGGCGGACTGTCTTTAGCGAGCTGAATATCGAAGACGGCCAAAGACATGGCGCACGCCAGCCAAGTGGTCACGTCTGCGAGATGTTGACCTGGGCAGACTCTAGCGTTCCAGGAGACATCAACGAGTGTACACAACGTTCAAGAATTGCACTGACCTTCTACCAAACCCGAAAAACAACTCCTTGGGATTGAGTTCTGGATTTTCGCCCAAGAATCTATCAGGGTTGAACCTGAAGGGATCCGCGTATACCTCAGGATCGTGGCTCATTTCCCTATCATTCAGTACCGTTAGACGAAGGCTGTGGCTCGCTGACAGGGCAGAAAGTAACACACCAGACATTTCCTATGATAATCGTATCCTTAGGGATGAAATACCCGTCATGGAAGTCATCCTTGAGTGCACACCTCGGGCCACCTGTCGTAAGAGAACCCCCAACGGTGATCAACAATATTTTCACCGCCGCGAGAGACTCGAGTTTCGGCGTACCAGAAGGTATAACGGTGTGGAAGCGTATCAACTCCTTCAAGACGGCCTCAACGTAAGGCAAATCGTCGCGGTCAGAAAAGTCTGGCAGTTTGTCCCTCCCCACAACGGAGTCGATCTCGGCTTGGGCTTTGAGTTGCACCTCTGGGTAATTCATCATGACAAGGAACAATGCATGAATGGAGGAGACGCTCTATGAAGAAGAATGAGCTGATGGGGATTGTTTTAGGAAATCATGCGAACCGTATCCGCGCCGCCTGTCGACAGGAACAAATTGAATGAGAGAAAAACAGAATCGCGACGGCAGACATACCTGCATAGATTGACCCAGCACTAGTTTTGATAACATACTCTCTCTCCGGAGTAAGCTCCTCATCTTCAGCCTCCAGTAGGTCGGTTACGTAGCAAGGAATAGCTGTGCCCGCTTTCTAGAGAGCAGAGAAATTTAGCGGTGCACTCTTTAATCCGACAGATCACAGCTCACCATTCTCTGCTTCACCATGTCGAATGGCTCTGACAGAATCTCTTCCAATCGCTGAGAGTACCCGTGCATCTTTCTCTTCCATCCTCCACCAGGAAGCCACACTGGTACAAGATTGAGCCACGGCAGAAGGTCGACCAAGTAGTTCCCAGTCTGTAAGACGTCAGCGAACTCGGCCATGCCGCGATCGACCTTCTCGATGAAATCATCGTGATGTTCCTGAGCATCGTACCCGTAAGCAATTTTGAGGATGACCGAGCCGGTGAGACTGACGGATGTGAATCAGTAAAATCTAAAGACGCTTTGTACAACTTACTAGCGGACATGATGATCCAGATCTTCAGGCGTTTTGCAGAGGTTGTTCAAGAACTTCCGCATCTGCTTGATCTCAAGGCCGTAGAAGTTTTGCATGAGCTGGCGTGTCCCGAATAAGTGGCTCATGAAGCGGCGGTGATCCTTCCATTGTGGTCCATTGTGCATCGCAGTTGTCTGCGCCCAGCCGGACGCTTCCCAAGTAGGAAATGAGGGCCGGAAAGGATAGATGTCATGCTTCTTCACCGTGAGCGCGAGCATGTCCTCGCGTTTGCTGACGATGATCATGCGTCTGCTAAAGACCTTTAAAGATATGATGTCTCCTGTAATCAAATGAACACTTTTGGGGAGGAAAAGAACGTTCTCAACGACGAACCATATTTCCTTCTCAATCGCGAGAAGAACAACCACTGATAAGTCGCAGGGAAGCCGAGAGCGTTGCCAACGAGCGGATAACCTTCTGGGCCAGGAGGCAAAGCAGCTTCGCTACGACGCACTTGAGCAGAATGGTACGCCGCATAGATCACAGCGAGGACGAACAATAAAGCGACGGTTGAAAGAGCATAGGACATGGCTGCAGTGCGTGCTACCATTCACTCTATGCTGCATCGTGCTTATATATTTCTGTCTCGACGTCCACCAGCTTTGCGCACCAGCTCGCTGCGCGAGGATCTTAGCGGATATCCGATACATTTGGTTGCAAAGGGGTGGCCTAAGATAGTGACCATATGTGTGGGCTCGAATGGACTGCGTTTCTTCTTCACTTACCCGTCATTCTCGGACCTTGGCAGAGCGACAGCCAATCATCATGTGTCATCGGGGTGGAAGCAGAGCATAAGATCTTCTCTGCGACGTTCGCCTCGTACTAGGGTGATGCTGGTGCCAATGCTGCATGTGCATGATCGTTGCTGCAGTGATCGAGACAACTTCGTTAGAAACTAGCGATTCAGGCGAATTTATAAGCACCCCACCTTTGAAGGAAACGAAATGCGATATGTGTGCTTGCAGAAGATCTACATCCGTAGAATACGGTCACAACTGGCAGATCCTAGAGCCTTGGGAGGATGACCGTTTGATGAGAGTCGTAGCTTTTGAAATGTTTATCGCATGGTCGTAGCATACTTAGCACGTTTACTAGTACTTATGATTTTATGATGACATTGATAAGATAACAACGCTACTTATGAGGTAAGAAATCTGTTCTATGCGCGAATAACGAAACGATACTATCATATGGGCGCTTGGCTACTGCGACGTGTTTCTTTCCATCCTTCTTCTTCTCTTACTAGTATCTCGTCGTCCTCACAAATTCCCCGTAAATTATCTATCCTTTGACCATTTGTTACGGACCGCATCGACATCTACGACCTGATAACGAAGTTCCCAAGCAAACGGCTCTGAAACACGTACGCAAGCTACACACCTCCACGTCACCATAAAACTACACCCACCGCCTGCCCAACCCTCATTCCACCACGATGTTGAACTTCGAGGACGTCGAGGACCGCGACGGTGAGTGTGCCTTGCACTTTGTTCACAGAATACGCTGACAATGCACACCAGGTGTCCGCTTGTCGTGGAACGTATGGCCGTCATCAAGAATTGAATCCACGCGCACCGTCGTCCCCATCTCCGCCCTCTACACTCCTCTCAAGCAACGTGAAGATCTCCCACCGGTTCTGTACGAGCCTGTGACGTGCAAGCCGCCTTGTCGAGCGGTTTTGAACCCATACTGGTGCGTAGCACTTCGATCACACGCTCTTTTTACGTTCTGACATGCAGCGGACTCTCAGCCAAATTGATATCCGCGGAAAACTCTGGATCTGCCCTTTCTGTTTGCAGCGCAACGCCTTCCCCCCTCACTACAAGGACATCTCGAACACGAACCTCCCAGCCGAGTTGCTCCCCAAGTACACCACCATCGAGTACACGCTCTCTCGGCCCGCTCAGGCCCCTCCCATCTTCCTTTTTGTCGTCGACACTTGCCTGGACGAAGATGATCTGAAGGCGCTGAGAGATGCTCTGGTGGTTAGCTTGTCGCTGATTCCTCCGTTCGCCCTGGTCGGCTTGATCACGTTTGGCACCATGGTGAGTGTGTCGCGAGTGGGAAGATCTCTCTCCTGTACTTATCTCTCCGTCCTCAGACGCAAGTCCACGAACTGGGATACGCGGAGTGCAGCAAGTCGTACGTGTTCCGTGGTGGCAAGGAGTACTCCCCCAAACAAATTCAAGACATGCTCGGCCTCAGCGCCCAGAACCGCGCTGCCCCACGACCAGGCCAACCCATGCCCCAGCAGACCTTCGGAGCGGCGCGTTTCCTCCTCCCGGTCTCCCAATGCGAGTTCCAGTTGACCGGGATCTTGGAGAGCCTGGCCCGTGATCCCTGGCCCGTGGCGAACGACAAGCGTGCGCTGAGGTGCGCTGGAGTGGCGTTGAGCGTGGCTGTCGGGATGCTGGAGGTGCGTTGTGCGACTGCTGTCTGTCGCGTCGAGTAGTTGACGTTTGCCGTGTCAGACGACCTTCCCGAACACCGGTGCTCGCATTATGCTCTTCGCTGGAGGACCCGCTACGGAAGGCCCGGGCATGGTGGTCAGCAACGAGTTGAAGGAGCCCATCCGGTCCCACCACGACATCGACCGGGACAGTGCCAAGCACTTCAAGCGCGCCTCCAAGGTGAGTACCGTCTTTGCCTCTGTGTACCGCGGTTGTTGACTGCAGGGCAGTTCTACGAAGGCCTGGCCAAGCGTGCCTCCAACAACGGCCACGTCGTCGACCTCTTCGCCGGCTGCCTCGACCAGATTGGCCTGCTGGAGATGAAGAGCCTCCCGAACTGCACCAACGGCGTGATCGTCCTTGCCGACTCGTTCGCCACCTCTATCTTCAAGCAGAGCTACCTCCGGCTCTTCAACAAGGACGAGGCCGGCCAGCTGGAGATGGGCTTCAACGCGACCTTCGACGTGCAGACGACCAAGGAGCTCAAGGTGTCTGGTGTCATCAGCCACGCGATTTCTGCTGGAAAGAAATCCGCTTGCGTTGGTGAGACCGAGATCGGTATCGGTCAGACATCTGCCTGGAAGATCAACGCCATCACCCCTAAGACCGCTGCTGCCGTATACTTCGAGGTCGTCACCCCCGCAGGCCAGCCTCTCCAGCCTGGCTCTCGAGGTTTAATCCAGTTCGTCACGCACTATCAGCATGCTTCCGGTCAGATGCGTCTTCGCGTCACGACCATCGCTCGCAACTTCGCCGAGGCGGGCTCTCCGAGCATCGCGGCGTCGTTTGACCAAGAAGCTGCTGCTGTCCTTATGGCTCGCATTGCCGTCTTCAAGGCGGAAGTGGACGACTCGCCTGACGTTCTGCGCTGGCTGGACAGGATGTTGATTCGTCTCTGCCAAAAATTCGCCGATTACCGGAAGGAGGACCCTACCAGCTTCAGATTGACGGACAACTTCAGCATCTACCCTCAGTTCATGTTCCATCTTCGTCGCAGTCAGTTCTTGCAAGTCTTCAACAACAGTCCCGACGAGACCGCGTTTTACAGGTATGCGAACGCTGTGCTCACCTGCCGAACGCCCTGAGCTAATCTCTCAACCCTCAGGCACATTCTTAACGAGGAAGATGTCAACAACTCGCTCATCATGATCCAGCCCACGCTCATGTCGTACACTTTCGACGTGCCTCCTCAACCTGTGCTCCTGGACAGCGTCTCGATCAAACCTGACGTCATCCTCCTACTCGACACTTTCTTCCACATCCTGATCTTCCACGGCGAGACGGTCGCTCAGTGGCGCAAAGCTGGATACCAAGAACAAGAAGGGTACGAAAACTTCAAGGAATTGCTGGAATCTCCTGTTGCGGATGCCCAGGTACGCCACAGACGCGCCACTCATGTTACCAGGCTGTAGCTGACAGTGATTCTGTTCGTTCCACACAGGACCTTCTGGTGGATCGCTTCCCCATTCCTCGGTATATCGTTTGTGATCAGGGTGGCAGTCAGGCTCGTTTCCTCTTGTCCAAACTCAACCCTTCGACGACCCACATGTCATCGAGCATGTACGGTGCCGCACCCGGGGCAAATGGTCAGGCGATCTTTACCGACGATGTTAGCTTGCAAGTCTTCATGGAACATCTGAAACGTTTGGTACGTTCTCTCACTTATGTGTCTTTTCACTGCACGAAAGAACAATTCTGATGATCTCTATTCTCTTTGCACCGCAACAGGCTGTTGGCGCGCAGACGAATTGATGATTATACGTCACGATTCATGATCACCGTACGAAACTATAGGTTCCTCGAATGACACTTCGCGATTGAGACTCTAGTAGAAGAGGCTGGTAGACGAGCGGTGTGCTGTTCTTTGCGTGGTTTTTCTGTTGTGTATTTGTTCTCTCAGTTCCCCTGTCTTATTTTGAATGAAACGAACGGTCTCTCTCACTGAATTCATTTCTCACCTTTGGAATTTGAAGGTCTACCATCTTGATGTGGCGAACGGAAGCGTCTATCGGCAAGACGATATTGAGATGGTGGCCTTGTGGTGACCCTTCCTCCATCTCCGAAATTCGCACTCCTCTGACGATCGACGAGCCTTCTAACTCTGTCTACTTCATACAGTGAAGACTGCATGCAGTTCGCTACAAGCCTCTACAGTTGCGGACAATCAAAGCAATCAAATTTAGTAACGC
>RWJN01000225.1:0-40005 GCA_004332605.1 Steccherinum ochraceum
GCCCGATGCTCGCCCGATCAGCGGGCAACATTGGGCGATTACTGGTAGTGATTGACGACGCGAGTGATGGTCTGATACGACTGAACATTACGGTATGCTTCAATCACTACGAATATAACTCTTCTCACTCATGTTACTTATGTACAGGATCACGATTTCGAACCAGCTGTCATCTTTGAGTCTTTCAGCGAGATTGAGTCAGAATACAAGACAGGTAAGACATAGTTTAACCTCCATATTTTCCTCCAGTGCCTTTGACATTGTGGCCGCTTAGATTCTCGTCCGTCTTCGTCGTCTTTGCAGAACTGGAGAGGAAAGCAAGTCGTATTCGTGCTGGAAAACAGCTTTTCCAAACGAGACAATCGCTTACTCGATTACTGGCAAAGTGTACGTTGAAAGCTTCATGTTGCACCTAATTGACTTGCTGATCGCAAGATCTCAGATATCGGAAGTCGTCACTCTATTAGCACCCGAGGTGGCTCGCCAAACTGGCGTTCCTTGCCATGTGTATCCGTTATTCCATTCTCGTAGCCGAAGTGGTGAGTCGGTGAGTATTTGTTGCTATCCGCCATCTTCCACGAACTTCTTAACTTCTACTTCTGCAGGTCACAGTCAAGAGCGCCGCCGACATTCCGCGCATAAAACAGGGACTCCAGGACCATGGTCCTCCTGGTGTGTGGCGGCGAAGTGACTTGGAGGTCCACGAGCGTTTCATCATATTCGTTCAACACCTCTGCAAGAAGACTCTTCTGTCCAATTCGCCTTTTTTGTGTGTTCTTGTCACCGACGCAACACTCAGACCGAGTACGCTTTGTCTTCGCTAACGAAACGAGTGACGTGTTACTGAAAAGAGATATAACAGGAACAGAGTGGGATAAACCGATGGACCTGACCAACACTTTGCTCAACACGAGCCTAGCATCATTATTCGACGATTCGGAAGAGCCTCTGGATGAAGCAATCGCTGACTCACGAATCCGCGTATTGCATTTAGACTGTCAGAATATCCAGATGAGTTCTTATCATCCGCTCCCACCGGTGTTTGTCAAGAATGAAAGCCTCTACGGAGTAAACGGCATGCTAGCTTCGTTCAAGCTACCGCTGGTGGTGCTTGAGGACAAATCGCGCGCTGAAAAACATGTGGACACAATCCTCGCTGGACTCTGTCGCGAGAGATCAGTCTAGGGCAGAACTTAGATCGCAACAGATGGACATGGGTCAAATCATGTACGATAACATGGAGCAATTGTACGCTTGCGATATTCTTTCCTAACAAACAGCATTCCTGTAATGTTTTTCGTAGATGAGCGTTCATTCACCTGCAGCGACACTGGAGTGCGTCCAATGATAGGTTCGTTGAAGCATAAAGCGTACGGAATGAAACAAAGAGGCCAGAGACGAGGTTCTTGGAGAAGGAAGTAATATTAGAATCAGAACGCATAGGAAACAGACAGCGGCGACTCTTTGCAGCGATTCCATACGACAATTCTCAGAAGCTACCCTACTAGATATCTTTATCTAGCGTTTCAGACAGTCTATCTAGGCTCCACGTGTGGCAAAACCACTCCTTGAGCCTGCCGAAGCCACAAAGATCCTACCATGAATGAAGAGACATTTGTTCCCTGCTCTCTTGCTCCCGCCACATTCAAGCTTTACTGTGTGACGACGACTATGATATCTTCGGCTTGAGGACGCTTGGGTCGATGGTGGGCTGGTCGGGGATGGGTTGAGGACGCACGTGCGAGAGATCGTCACCGGGCGCGTCGTGCGTGAACACAGGACCTGTTGGAGAATCCGGAATATGATAAACAGGTGCAATCGCCGCCGGCTTGGCCGCCGCCGTATCGGCTTGCTTCTTCCTCGACTTTCGATTCGAGATCCGTCCAGCCTCACGCACTGCGGGGGTCTTTTTCGGGGGGCGAGGGGGAGGAGGAATAGGGGGAGGACGGGGAGGCTCTGGCAGCCCCATGGCTTTGGCAGCTGCAGTATCGGACCTCCACTTCTGCATTGCTGCGTTGCTCATTGCTTTTCTGGTCTTTTTAGCCTCACGCAGCAGCTCTTGTTCCGGCGTGAGTGCAGGACGCGCCTCGGTGCTCGCCTTTCCTTTCGGGGCCCGCTTTCCCAACTCGTTCCTGTAAGACCGAACAGTCATCTCGTCAGTCTCACTGGTAACGACATGGATGGCACTAGACTTACGCACAACGTCTGGGTGACATCCCGAACAAGCAAAGGCAAGAAGTCGACGCCATCGCGTGCTTGCACACTCGGCAAGAGGGCGTGCACTGGAGCTGCGAGGACAGCAGTGGACGCCGCGGCAACGAGCGCTGCAGCGGTCACTACAGTGGTAAAGCGCATGGCAAAGTTCGAAGAAGGGGCCTCGCGGGCAGGAAGATTGAACGTCGGGGCTCTAAAATGAGGTACAGGCTGCAAAAACGCAAGTGACGAAGTCAGTCCCTGTCTCGTTTTCTGAAGACCAAGTGGTGCGAATGAGAGAACTATGAACGACTAACCGACCAGCTTCTGAGTGGGTTTGTGAGCACAGCTGGGGGACTGAGCATGCTTTTTTCTGCGTTTTTATATTCCCGCCCAGAGGCACCAAATTAATGTCTTGTGAGCCGGTTTTTTCACTGATGGAGTTGATCGACAATAGACGAATTGGTTAGATATTCCGCAGAGATCTTACAGCTATTTGAGAAACGATAGGCGGACGCCTGCGAGCGCCCAATATTGTTCTCCCAGTCGGCTCTGCGCCGACATTTTCAGAGAAAGCGAAGCGATGTCAGCTGGACGCTTTAAGACTGGCATCCGGAGGGCTCGCTGAACGAAAGTCTTCTTGACTTTGCTTAGTCGATCCAGAGAACAAAAATGAACATCCGCCCATCGTTTCTCAAATTGCTGTAAGGATGTGATGTAACTCACTGATAGCGGCTGATGTGCTTACCTGAGGCGTCTTCATGCACATGGCGCTTCACGCAGCCTCTGATGGAGATTTTCAGCCACGGAGATCTTCAAAGTAGCCTTCGATATTGCGACAGTGATATATCGCGTTTTGTGGCGGGGATATATAGCACAGAGAGTATCGTCAGCAACGGAGACTAGCATGGATAAACCACCGGAGTCTTTTAGGATTTGACGCATCATAACAATGACACACTCGCGCTGGCGATGGGCGTGGACGACGGGAGGAGAGGACCATGATACCAGTTGGGAGTGCCGGACCAGCAAGACTCCTGCAGTCCAGAAGACGCAGCCCATAGCGTACTGACATCAAGTCCTTGTAGTATACCGCATGCGCATTGCGCAGACCTTCCCCGATCTAGTTGGGCTTATGCAGTAAACGAAGGCGGGAGCGCGAGGACTTCGGGCCCCTTGTCCTGTGAAGGCACCGCATTATTGAGCAACATTGAGAGTCAGAGGAGATCGGAGGAGAACTCACGAAGGACGTCGAGCTGTGTGACGACGGCCAGCAGCGCTGGTCTTCCGTCATGAGTTCAGCTACGAAGTCTCAGTAGTGGAAAGCCGGAGACAAGGTCAACAGCGGTACCCTGCGCGGCGGCTGAATTGTTTCTATCAGGCCCAAGGCTCTGCAAGCAAATGGGTGAACTTACCAGATTGAGCAATTTCAAGGATAAGTCGAGCGATGACGAGGTAGAATGGTGAGAACGAGGAACAAGCACGGCGGGGCGGCCTGTAACACGTCAGCCGCGTACTTGTCCTCGCCGTGGACGCAGAGATCTTGAGGGCTGATACGGAACCGCGAGCGACTGGTCTTTGGAGAAAGGGGAAGCAAGGTGACGTCAAGCTCAATAGACTCAGGGTACGCAGAAGAGGTCAAGAATCCGAGAGACCACAAAATGAAGCTTCATCAACCTTTGGGGCATCCACGTAAACTGAGCACATGTATATCGTCCCAATGATTTCTAAAGGACACCATAATCCGAAAATGAAAGAGAAAAAGATGGATTATCACGCACTTTGAGTCCAGCCTCTCATATCTCTCCAAGCACGGCACGTATGCACACCATTTCGACCATGCATTGGCTGCTCTGGGCGTCCGACGCCTCATTGAATTAAGATCTTGTTAGTTCTCCTCCGCATACGACCAATATACGACATCGGGCCGACCACATCGTCCCAATGAGAGGAGCTGCCAGTAGGAAGAAAAACAGTCAGTACTGGACGTATCGTTTAGCAGGAGAGAAGACTCACGACGACTGATATTGAGAAGACTGCGCATAACTAACGATATGCAATCTGCCGCCGGGTTGCGACGAGACGTCGCAGTAATCTGCAACCTCCAGATCTGCTCATGATCGCCGGCGTTGGCAAAAGTTGAGCACGCAGACCGAGACGCGAGAAATCGGAGGCTGGTATGACGATCGGACGGAAGCAAAAGGGATGCGGGGAAAAGGATAACATTGGAAAACGGAAGCGTACAGGGGTCTCTCGTACGAGCACAACGGCGACCACGACGACCAGTTCATCCACGACCCTCCCGCCAATCCTAACCAACGCCACAGTGCAACACAAAACCCAAAACCCCATGAGAGCCGCACCACACGTCGCCCGTACGCAGGGCATGGAACGGACGCTGTCGGACCTGTGGCGGCGACTGGACGCGGTGGAGGCGCAGTCGACGGCGCGGTTGAGCGAGATTGAAGTGCGGATGAACGCGGTGGAGGCGGAGCTAGGAAGGATCGACGAGGCGTTGGGGGACGTGCGAGGGAGGCTGAGACGGTTGGATGAGGACCGGGAGCGTGCACGTGAGTGGATCCGTGTTTGCTGTGTTGAGACGCTGCTGATCTGCGATACGATGGCGGCAGGGCATGGAGGAGACATGGAAGAGGAGGAAGATGGTGAACACGAGCTGGAGGTGACGAGAGGGGGGATGCAAGGGTGGAGAAAGCAGGGCGGGGACACGGGGCTGAGAGGATCGCCGCAGAAGAGGAGACGGCTGAACGACAGGTAGTCAGCTCATCGTCATGTACGACGGAGAGCGTCGACACGAGACCGTGGAGAGCGTCCAGTACACCGTCCTCACCGAAATCCATCGTCGACGTCTGTGCCAAAGAGTGTGCGAAGAAGGATGCCTTGCGTGCACGTGCTGTCTTCGCTTGCCTTGGCCACGTGGCTATCTGCATTGCGATCTGCCCGTCTTCGGATTCGCGTCTTGACCTCGCTCTTCTCGTCCGTTTGCGTCTCCCTCTTCGCGTGTCCCGTACGTCTCTCCTCGCTATAAATTCAATCACTTGGCTCACCCACCACTCTAGCACACCGCATCCTCAACTCCCCCACCATGTCCGAGAAAGTCGACGCCCCCACCTCCTCCACCGACAACACCAACGCCTCCACCGGCGGCGGCGGCTCCCCCGCAAAAGCCGTCATCAAGAACGTCGACATGTCCGACGAGATGCAGCAGGAAGCCGTCGACATTGCCTCCCTCGCCCTCGAGAAGTATAACATCGAGAAGGACATCGCCGCTCAGATCAAGAAGGAGTTTGACAAGCGATTCGGTCCGACTTGGCATGTCGTCGTCGGCAAGAACTTTGGGAGCTACGTGACACACGGTGAGTGTCTCTTCGAGCTGGCTCGACAGGGATGGGTCGTTGCTGGTGGACGTAGTGCCGTCGCAGACGAGCGCTGTGGCATACACGTGAGCTCGAGCTAGACGGTGTATGCGGGGCATCGTCGCAAGACCAGCACCCCGCAACGTTTTCTCAGCACCATCTGCGCGTGCCGCGCTGGTAGTTAATCCCTATCCACCTCGCAGAATGCGTGGTACTTTATCAATAATCCTCATCTCCAACATGCGCTGATTACCCCGATATTGCCCCTTAGAAACCAAACACTTCATCTACTTTTACGTCGGCTCCCTCGCCCTCCTCATCTGGAAGTCATAAACGACGGGTCAGGCTTTTCGCCTCTGTCTTCTTCCTCCCATTGCCCGCCATCGCATCCATCCACGCCATCGCTATCTGTCCACGACGGCGTTCTCATCCACTCTCAATCCGAGCACCTAGATCGTTCACCACACCGCATCGTCTCCCATAGACTTTCATACGATCGTCCACCCATCCATTCGCGTTCTCCTCAAGGAGGTCCTTTACTCTTCACTCCCAATCCCGATTATCCAGGCTATTGCTGTTGTTGCTGTTGTTGTTCTGAAGCTTGTTGCATACGTACAAAAGTGCTGTATATCCATCTCTCCCTGCCGCGGCCTGTGTTCTTGCGTTCGAGTTTATATAAACGTAACCTCATTATCTGATCAACGTGTAGTTGAACGCGCTGGCCTCGTGGGTCGTCCGGGGTACATTCAATTTCTGGTGCAGTTTCCTAGATCAGGCTCTCAAGATAAGTACCCAGTGTTGGGTGGTTCACCTGAGAGACGGGCATGTAATACGGAGTAGCGGAAAGTACTGATGCTCATACAGAGTACACGAATCGCTTTACAAGAGATCTCTATCTCGTAGATGTACATAGTCTAGTCGCGGAACACTCACCTTCATACTTCCCACTGCATCCCATCCAATCGTCAATGTTCTTCGTCTTAATCTTCGCTATAGAGAACCCTGCCAACACAACAACCAACGCGTCAGCACCAAGCAAACCACAGACCGAACAGAATAGAAAGAAGGAAGAAGAGTCAGAAGGAACAATTGAATAAAGTCGTCTCATAGCCCCCGAAGGAGGGCGTCGAAGTGAGCTGAGTATAGTTTGTCATCATAGAAGGGGTGGAGGATCGGAGCGTGGGGAGGGAGAAGTGTTTGGAAAGAGAGGAGGAGGGAGAACTTACGAGTTGAGAGGAGTTGAAGCGAACAATTGGATGAGAGAGCTGGTCATCGCTAGGGCAGATTGCTCTAGGAGACGAAGGGAGTGAGGATGGTATGCGTTGAGGTGGGGATCGGAAGACTCACAGTTTATGCGTGACGAGGCGGAGGACGTGGCGACAAGACAGTCGCCGACAAGCATTGTACCACCGAAGCACAGTCGTTCAGGCTCTAGCTCGAGCCTCGAACGCTGCACTTCGTTGGCCACGTCGTCCTACCACATACATATCGCTCAGGTGCGCATACGTGAGCCAAACAACACGACTGCCCAACTCGTGGGGGCGAGTGCAACGAGTGGAGACTCGACGATCGAGGACAGAGCAGGCTCTGACAGCGAGTGCAAGCCAGCTCACTGTCGGCTTTGCGAGGGGTGCCTTCGAGAATGAAGCATCGTGACGAAGTGTCAAACTGGAGGGTCAAGGAGGAGTTGGAAGAGGGCGAAGAACGAGAAGCGAAGAGAAGAGGTTGAAAATTGCTGGCCGGATCGATCCGAACGTTTTGCGCGATGAGATAACGCTACGTCTCTCTCCATCTCCCGCTGTCAGTTGGGACGGAACGTTGGGATTTGAGCAGCCTCAGTCACATCGAGCTTTCACGATGAGCCTTCGGTCGTCAGGAAGACGGAGTGAGGTTCGATAGTATATAAATAGCATGGCACGAAGCTAGTAGAGAAATACATGGGGAACAATGGCGTACGAGAAGTTCTTCCTGCGTACAGCGATTCTACCGACGAGTCCATCCCAGAGACGCAGCTCACCTTCTGCTATGAGTCAACCGTTCGAAGATTGTAGGGAACACAAAGAACACAAGCGAGATCCGTCAGCACGTCAAATTTCGCAAAGAAGTACAAGGAGCCCAGAGGAAATCAGAGTGAAAATGCAAAAATGTAGTCTCATAACTTCGAAGGAAGTATCAAACGGAGCCACCGAAATTGTGTCATCATGTCAAGAGTGGAGGGCGGAGAACGAGTACGTGCGAAAGGGGGACGGACGTACGCGTTGTATCGGCTTGCGTACGATGGGTGTGGGTTGGGTCGAAGTATATCCACTATGCATGAAGTGGTAGAGGATAGATCTAATATGTTTGAGTGAATGAGCACACCTCAAACAGAAACGGAGAGGAACAAGCTTACTTGAGCTCGTTTCTCTACCAGTGTCCGTTGAGACATCCAGGATACGACGTGACACGGATAAATCACCGGCGAAGAGAAACATCCACCGACAACCGCATAGCACGTAGTGCCACAGTGCGCAGATGCTCTGACACCGAGCTGAATAGCCTCCGTGCCCAGTATGGCCAGCATCGCGGTTGTTCAGACCACTATGTAGAGGCACGAAACACGTTCATCGACGTTGAAACGTGCCATCCAGAGGCCCCAATGACTATGGAGAACGCAGACGAGACAAGTCAGCACTTTGACCTCCACGATGAAATAGAAAGAGCGCAGAAGAAATCAGAATAATAGACGGAAAAACGTGGTCTCATGGCCTCGAAGGAGGCATCAAACAAAGGACAAACATTTGGTCATCATGTAAAGCGCGGAGAAGAGGAAGTAGTCATGCATGAGAGACGGAAGTACTCACCCATTGCTCTACACGTATCGGCTTAGATAGGACTGGTAGAGGCAGCTCCGTCACATAAACGCCGTACAGAGAAATCTGGGACGCTCGAGTCTATAAGAGCACTGCGAGCTAGAATGTAGATAGACGTACTCACTTTGACCCGCTTCTCCTAGTGATCGCTGGGGCATATGAGGACCAGGAAGCGAGGCAGCGCAACGCACATCGTCTGAACCATGCCAGCGAGACGAGTGTCTGAGGGTAGGGGGCCACTACGAGCACGTTGATTCGCATCTTTCTGAACAGACACTGGAAACGTCAAGCGGCCCAGCATGGCGAGAATAGAATTGCGCGTCGTGGATATCTGGATGTTGGCAACTTGAGAGTTGGAGGAGCGGAGAACGTCGCGAGTCTGCAGACGGTCCTAGGCGTCTATACCACGTGGCTATCGTTTGGCCATCTTACGCGCCTAATCAAAAATTTGGATAAGCGACGATCAAAAAATCCCCTTCTCCTCCTTCCTCTTCATCCACTCCCTCTTCTCCCCTTCTCTCCTCTTTGTTTTTGTTTTATCTTACGAGTTGAGTTGGAAGATATGGACGTACGTGCTCTTACTCTCTATGTCAACAAGCAAAAGCTCACAAGGAACGGTTCGTTTTGGACGCGCAGTCGAATTTCGTCCAGGGTTTGCACGCCCTCCTCACCCAATCTACCGCGAACGACACTGTTCAGCTCAAAGCTGTAAGTTTATGCTTGATCTCATTTCTTTTGTCTCGAACAAGACTGACTGTAAAGATGTGTGGTCGTAGGCAACAGCACAGTTGAACAGAGAGTACTACAAAAACCCGGCATGCATTCCTGCCCTCGTCCAGATCGTAGCCAGTTCGCCTGATCAGAGTGTGAGTCTTCCCTCTTTTACATGCATGCGACTCGCAACCTTTCTACTCTCATCCTTGCTTATGATCTATCGTTGCCACTTCCACTTTCATCGCGTCTACCGGCACTGACTACTTCCCACTTACCCAGGTCCGCCAACTCGCTGCCGTAGAGCTCCGTAAACGCGTCGCCCAGAACAGCGGCGACCTCTGGACGCAAGTTGCTCCACCGGAACGCGAAGAGATCAAAGGAAAGCTGCCTGACATCGTCCTCGCGGAACCCAAGTACGTCCCTCCTTCGTACACGCCCGAGGCTTGAAGCTAACAATCTATCTCCCTCAGCAACCTCGTCCGCCACAGCACCGCCCGCGTCATCGCCGCCATCGCCTCCATCGAGATCCCGCTCGGCACATGGCCAACGCTCCTTCCATTCGTCACAAACACCTGCACCTCACAGTCTGTGACCCACCGTGAGGTCGCTGTCTTCATTCTGTTCACGGTCCTGGAGAATGTCGTGGAGGGCTTCGAGGCAAATCAGCTGGGCGGGCTCTTCGTGCTTTTCGGAGGGTTGCTGAGAGATGAGCAGAGTGAGGAGGTCAGGGTTACTACTGTGAGGTGAGTGCAGTCGTTGTTTGAACTGCTGGTAAAGCGGGTGCTGATGGACTTGCATTGAACGCGTACAGAGCCCTCGGCGTGATCGCTCAATACATCGACGCGGACGACAAAGCCGACATCGTACGTCTTCTCTACCTTCTGGATATCCTCTTATTAATCACTACTTCGCTACACAGAAAGCTTTCCAACAACTCCTCCCGTCCATGATCCAAGTGATTGGCCAATGCGTCGAAGCAGGGAACGAAACCGGTGCTCGCCAGCTCTTCGATGTGCTCGAGACGCTGCTGATCCTCGTACGTCCGCCATTACCTTTCAGTTGCATGTGATTGACACGATTTGTGCGTAGGAAATCCCGCTCCTCGGTCAACATATCCCTCAACTCGCCGAATTCCTCATCACGTGTGGTGGGAACAGGAACTACGACCAGGAGCTGCGGGTGTTGTCTTTGAACGCGTTGAACTGGACGGTGCAATAGTGCGTATACCCACTCTTCTTCCGCTCGTATTGGGATTGACGTATTGGGTTAAAGCAAAAAATCCAAAGTACAGAGCCACAACCTCGCTCCTGCGCTGTTGGAGGGTCTCATGCCTTTGACTACGGAAGAAGAGCCAGAAGACATCGACGACGACGCTCCTTCTCGGGTACGCTTTTTCCATCATTCTGCTTCTTCATGCAGCTCATCATCCAAACCCAGTCCGCACTCCGGATCATTGACGGTCTCGCCACGAACCTGCCGCCAAACCAAGTCTTCCCCGCCCTGCGCACGCTCATTCAACGCTACTTCACCTCTCCCGACCCGAACAACCGACGCGGCGCCATGCTCGCTCTGGGTGTCGCCGTCGAGGGCTGCTCAGAGTTCATGACTCCACTGATGGGCGAGGTGTGGCCGGTGATCGAGGCAGGGTTGGCGGATGCGGACGCGAGTGTGAGGAAAGCGAGTTGTATCGCGATCAGCTGTCTGTGTGAGTGGTTGGAGGACGAGTGTGTGGCGAAGCATGCTATTCTAGTCCCTGTGAGTTGCTTCTTGCCTATAACCATATCGTGAGACTGATAACGTGCGCGCAGACTATCATGCAACTCGTCAACGACCCCTCCACGCAACGCTCCGCCTGCACCGCGCTCGACGCCCTCCTCGAGATTCTGCACGACAACATCGACCAATACCTGCACCTCATCATGGAACGTCTTGCAGGCCTGCTCGACACCGCCCCGCTCGCCGTCAAGGCCGTCATCGTCGGCGCCATCGGATCCGCCGCACACGCCTCCAAGGAGAAGTTCCTCCCCTACTTCGAGCCTACCATGGCCAAGTTCCAACATTTCCTCGTCCTCACTGGCGAAGGTGAAGAACAAGAGCTGCGCGGGATCACCATGGACGCAGTCGGTACCTTCTCCGAAGCCGTAGGGAAAGAGGTGTTCCGCCCGTACTTCGCGGATTTGATGGGCGTGGCGTTCAAGGGGATGGAGATGGGCAGCGCGAGGTTGCGGGAGTGCAGTTTCTTGTTCTTCGGCGTGATGGCCAAGGTGTTTGAAGACGAGTTTGCGCCGTATCTGCCGAGTGTCGTCCCGGCGTTGGTGCAGAGCTTGCAGCAGGCTGAGCATGGAGAAGAAGAGGGTCTCGCTGGTGCGTACGCGTTGCAATACTCTGTTCTGGAGACTGGCTGACCCACCTTGAACGTTTTCCTTCCAGTCTCCACCTCAGATGCTGTCGTCAGCTTCGCCTCTGGCACCACTCCCGCCACCGCCATCCCCGTCGACGGCGCCACCGAGCTCGACATCGAAGATCTCAACATCGACCTCGACAAGATGCTTGACGTCAACTCGACCATTTGCATCGAAAAGGAGATCGCTGCGGACACCATCGGCGTCCTGATGGCCAACACCACTTCTCACTTCCTCCCCTACGTCGAGCAGTGCACCGTCGAGCTCATCGGGCAGCTTACGCATTACTATGATGGGATCAGGAAGAGCTCAACGGATTCGTTGTTGGAGATCGTGAGGGCCTTCTACGATCTGAGCGGCGCGCAGGAGTGGGTCCCAGGTGCGAGTGCGGCGCCGTTAGACCCGAGGGTGAAAGAGCTCGTGGGACACGTGTTGCAACCGTTGTTGGACATGTATGAGAGCGAAGATAACAAGTGCGTGTCTTTTGCCTTGCCTTCTGTTCGTATTCTCTAGGGCTTGGTTCTCTATCGCGAAACCACTCCTTTCTGTGATGATATTTTATACTCAGCTCACTTCGATGCCACAACGGCTATGAGACTTGTTTTATCTATGTTCTGATCTTTTCTTATCTTTTCTTGCGTTCTTCCTTCTTTATCTCTTGTTTTTGACGACATGCTCCATCTCTAGGAAAGTCGTCGCTGGTCTTTGCATCGGTCTTGCTGAGACAATCTCCAAGGTCGGCCCTGCGTTTATTGAGGGCAGTACGTACCAGTCATGTTTTGCTCAATTCCCTGCATGTTCTCACCTTTCATACTCTCTCAGAAACTGAAGCAATTGCGAGCATTGCCCTGCAAGTTCTCGACCAGAAGGCCGTTTGCCAACAGGACCCCGACCAGGATGAGGAAGAAGAAGCGCCGGAGGACTCAGCCGAGTACGACTCTATTCTGATCTCCTCAGCAGGAGACCTCGCTGCTGCCCTTGCCACCGCCCTCGGTCCTGATTTCACCCAGGCGTTCCCTACGTTCTTCGCTGCGATTGCCAAGTACTACGTGAGTCTTTCCATGTTCTTGGCGTACTAGAACACCAGACTTAACAACGTTGGTATGCGCAGAAAAAGAACCGCTCTCTGAGCGACCGTTCCTCCGCCATTGGCTGCCTTTCTGAAATCATCGCCGGTATGAAGGACGCTGTATCCCCACACACCGAAGCCCTCCTCGAGCTCTTCTACCGCGCTCTCTCCGACCCGGAACCAGAAGTCCAGACCAACGCATGCTTCGCCTCCGGCCTGCTCATCGAACACTCCACGATGGACCTCAGCGCACAATACCTGCACCTCCTCGCCGCGCTCCGCCCCATCTTCGAGGTCCCCGCCGACGCACCCTCCGCACGGTTCAACGCCCGCGACAACGCCGTCGGCGCCGTCTCGCGTCTGATCAAGCGCAACCTCGCCGCCGTGCCCCTCGACCAAGTCCTCCCCGTCTTCTTCGACGCCCTCCCTCTCAAACACGACTTCCTCGAGAACCGACCCGCATTCGGCGCCATCTTCTTGCTGTTCAACACCCAGCCGCAGGCTCTTGCGCCGTACCTGGACAAGCTGCTGCAGGTGTTCGCGTTTGTGCTGGACCCGAGTGGTCCGGATATGGTGGGCGATGAGGTCCGGGCGCAGCTGATCCAGCTCATTGGGCTGTTGAACGCGTCGCATCCGGCGCAGATCCAGGCGACGGGGCTGACTGCTTTCCTTCCTGGGGCGTAAACGTATTCGGGGCTCACTGTCGTCGTTTTTCTCTTGATTTCTTTTGATTGTGTTCATTGCTTGCTCGGAGGGGCGTGGAAGAAGAAGTAATAGAAGTGTCCCGTATGTAAAGTTGTCGGATCTCTACCCAGAAGCCGTTTTCCACCCTGTTGTTGCTGTAGCCTCCTCTTTTCACGACGCGTTACGATTCATCCTCCTCCTCCACCCACCCTCTGTATTCATTCATTCTGTGTGTTCTGTTCTCCATGCTACTACTCACCCTCGCCCGTGCCTACCTTGTTGTTTGTTTGTCTCATGTGCTTTTTGCTGAAATCCCTTTGTCTCTTCCACTCATAACCGTACCAACTGAATATTCCCATTCCATTCTGTAGACTCCGTACAAATGCACGTTCTGCTCTTTACCATCCACCATACAATCTCGTGGGATGACTGAGATTCAGTACTTCGTAACTGCCCTCGTCATTGAAAAACTAACATTTATTGCACGAATGACTAGGTACAAAACGGACTCAGTAGGGACGAGCTTACGCGGCTGTATACTCCAGAGCACCTCCTCGTCGTTGTCGCTCCACACATCCAACGGGGCGTAATCATCATCGTGGTCAGCGAAGTCCAGCTCCGTGACAGCCGCTTCTCCTCTTTCTCCTTCTCCTTGTCCTTCTCCTCGCTACCCGCACAGTCCGTTTGTTCCATCCTAGTAACAAAATGACTGACGATCTCCACCGCTTGGTCGTCAGTCATCTTCTTCGGACAGTCCCATGACGCCTCACACTGCGCTGTCTTCGACCATTCACATGTCGTACGGGGATGTTGAGCAATGCGCAGAACGCGTGCCCGACCCTATAGACCTTTGGTAGACAGAATCCTCTGACAAGAGCGAATATGCGCCTGACTACAGGAACGTGTCAGCAATATACGAGTAGAACGAGAGCTGTTACTCACATCCTTCGGTGTCGCGCGAACGACTCTTTGAACTCCAGACAGCACCTTCCCGACCATCGAGAGGCTTTTCCGATAGGATGCTGGTAACTGATGAGACTGATTTCGGACCTGATGACAGGAACGCGTGTTAGGATGCTGACAGTAAGCTGTATGCGAGTCAGAACGAGAACTCTTACTCACATCTCCAGTGTCGCTCAGGGCGAGACGACGAGCACAGTCAGAGCTACCGCGTTTCGACTAGTCAACGCCAGTCCTTTCCTCCAATCGCCCCATGTGCAGACCCGTATCCTCAATACGTCCCGATAGCCGTCTTGCGCTCCTCGTTCGGACGTAGCTGGCGTTGCATCCGGAGCATGTCGATATTCTCGAGGAAGCGTGCCTCGGAGACTGATTCCATCGTGGCGTACGAGCTGTAGTCTTCTTGATTCACGTTGCACTGAAAATCAGGACATGAGTGATCGTGAAGCGCATTGGTGTTCCACGCCTGAGAGCTCCGTACGCACCAGAGAAAACGGACCGAGCAAGCGCATCCTGTGCACTACATGGCAGCAGGAACTGGAACTAGGCCCTCGAGGGCGGAGCACACCTGCGGTTTCACTTCAGCGATGCCAAATGTCAACTGCTGGTAACTTTACTGACCTGCATCCAGTGAGGAGACAATAAACTGCCTCCCGAAGCGACGGTAGTCGACCAAGAAGTCTACCCGGGATGCGACGTCTTTCCACGCGGCAGACATAGCTTCTGCAGCAGACCCAAGTGCGGCTTGAAGGTAGAACTTGCCAATCTGCAGGGACGGGGTGAGTGAAGGCGTGCCAGCCAAAAGCAAAACTGTGACGCACCCGCCACAACGACTCTTCTTCAGCTCAGGGTTGTCCATGCAGAGGCTCCTCATGCGGGAAGGTGAGAGGCATCCAAATCGGTAGAGGCAGTGGCAGACATTTCTGTCAGGGCAACTGCGCAGCGCAAAAGGAACGGTGGTGTTGTGGGAGATGGATGGGGAAGACGGTTGAGGTCGGGGTGGGCCTGGTTATGCCCTTCTATGGCGCGCAGAGTCCTCAGAGAGTCGTAACCAGTGGTCAGACCAGGTGGATACGATAGATCTCATTGTGAGTGAGAAAATGGCGGCGGTCCAGCCCTGATCATGACTATGGAGGGTTCACAGAAGAATTGCCCCGGTAGAGGAATCCAAGGCATTCGCCGTCGCTTCAGAACAAGGTCACGGGCGAGGACGAATAACTAGAAAATGAAGGTGCGGGAAAGCAGCCTCCGCCGGTGGAGGCGTTGGTGTTGTCGGTGGAGGAGGTGGGGGCGTCGACTTTCTCGGACATGATGGGGGCGTTGAAGATGAGGTGTGCTGGGGTAGAGTGTTAGTAGGCTGCGTGGATTTTATAGGAAGGAGAGACGTACAGGACACGCGAAGAAGGCGTCGCAAACGGACGGGAAGAGCGAGGACAAGACGCGATGCGGAGGACGGGCAGATCCCAGTGCAGATAGCCACGTGGCCGAGACCGAGAAAGAGCAGCACGTGCACGCGAAGGCATCCTTCTTCGGTCACTCTTTGGCACAGACGTCGACGACGGTTTTCGGTGAGGACGATGCTCTTCACGGTCTCGTGTCGACGCTCTCCGTCGCAGACGACTGTAGACTGTCTACCTAGCGTTGAGCCGTCTCCTCTTCTGTGGCGATCCTCTCAGCCCCGTGTCCCCGCCCTGCTTTCTCCACCCCTGCCCCCCTCCTCTCGTCACCTCCAGCTCGAGCCCCCCATCTTCTTCCTCTTCTACGTCTCCCCCATTCCCTACCGTCATAGTACCGCAGGTCAGCAACATGTCAACGCACCAAACACTGTTCCACTTACGCGCACGCTCCCGGTTCTCATCCAGCCTTCTCAACCTCCCCCGCACGTCTCCCAACGCCTCTTCGATCCTTTGTAGCTGCGCTTCTACCGCGTTCATCCGCACCTCAATCTCGTTCAACCGCGCTGTCGACTGCGCCTCCAGCGCGTCCAGTCGTCGCCACAGGTCCAACAGCGTCCGTTCCATGTCCTGCGTGCGAGCGACGTGTGGTGCGGCGCTCATGGGACTTTGGGTTTTGCGTTGTACTGCGGCGTTGGATATGGATGAGTGGGGCTGTCGTGGGTGGTGTCGCTGTGGTCGTCCTTGTGCTCGTACGAGACCCCTGTACGCTTCCGCTCACCAATGTTATCCTTTTCCCCGCATCCCTTTTGCTTCCGTCCGATCGTGTTACCGGTCCCCTCCAGTTTCTCGTTTCTCCTACCTCGCCGGCGACCATCATGAGCGGAGCTGAGGGTCGAAGGTCACCGCGACGCTGTGTCGCAAGCTCGACGGCAAGTTGCATATCGCGTCTGGTGCGGACTTTTCATGACCAGAGTCGCTGTGAGTCCTCTCTCCTGTTCTACGACACGTACAGTACTCACTATCTTGATTCTCACTTGCAGTTCCTTCAACCAGGACGACATACTTTGACACCAGTTCATACGTTGGTCTCATGCGGAGGAGAATAACATCGCAGTCTTGACAAGATCTTGACGCGTAAGACACACAGAGCGGCCAATGCACGATGGAAATGGCAAATGGTTTGCGTGCGCGGCGGTTTTGGATACAGACAAGAGGCTGGACTTAACGTGCGTGATAATTCACTTTCATTTCTGTCGTTCTCGGGTGAGAGCGGCCCTTCAAACTTCCTGCTACATCACGACGATGTATCCGTGCTTGATTTACTCTCGTATTCTTGTTCTGCTCTTTGTGCCTTGTGTGTTTCCTGATTCTGACGTTGCCTTGCTCTGTTTCAGCTTCGGTCTCGTGGAGAACACCTTCAAGCTTTCTCCGCCCACGTCGGAGATAAGTCCGCGGCTGACATGTTACAAGCCTCACCGTGATGCTCGTTCTCAAGCTCCCTTGCCCCCTCACCGATTGCCTTTGCGAGATCCCCTCTTCATCCTCAAGCGGAGCCCCAGGTATCAGCTCCGAGTCCCGACACGGACTAGGATGAAGAAGGAAGAGAACCTGGACAGGCGCGGTTCTTGTCTTTCGTGAGCCTTCTCGGATCTCCGCATCTGAGAGTGGTGCTTATGCCGCTGCTGTGTCTCCACAGAACAAGGAGCCCGGTCACGCCTCCCTCATTCAGACAAAATTCGAATTCAGAGCTCACGCCCTCGCTTGTCGCATGTGGCGGGAGAACTGTAAGAAGTAGGTCAATACCGACACCCCATGGGCTGCATCTTACCATGGTCGTCCCGTCAGATATATCCAACTCTCGCACTGGTGTTGTGTCCACGGCGCCGGCGCAGGACGAGAGTGTGCGTTAAGAAAGAAAATTTTGGTGTGTCCTCCTGCCCCCGCGTACGCGTAAAGCTACAAGTTGGACATCACAGTCCTTGGAATTTGGGAGACCCGTGGCTGAAATCTTCCGAGGCTATGAAGCTCTATGAAGATGTGAGTGGGGGATCGACGTCCTCGGGATAAGGCGTGGGATTCTCTGAGCATTTGCGTTGGTACATAACTGCTAAAACCTAACGACAGAACGGCAGGGGGACATCGGCCAGTTCAAACAAGATCTAACCAATTCGTTCATTGTCGATCAACCGCATCAGCGAAAATACGACAGGACATTTTGACAAGCACGCCGCCGGTAGGCAACCGGTCGGGGGTATAAGAGCGAAGAAAAAACGCACCCAGGTCCCCCAGCTGAGCTCATACACCCTCACGCAGGCGCTGGACGGTCAGTCGTTCACAGCTCCCATTCGCACCACTCCGTCCAGCAGAACGAGGCGCTGACTTCGCTTACCTGTGTTTTGCAGTCTGTACCTCATTTCAGAGTTCCGACACTCAAGCACCGTGAAGTCTTTCCTGAAGCTTTACTCTATCATGCGCTTCACCGCCGGAATCTTCGCTGCAGCAGCGCTCGTTGCCGTGGCCACCACTCCTGTCCTCGCAGCCCCACTGCACGTTCCCGCGCCGAGTGTGCATCATGCACGCGACGACTTCTCGTCATTGACAGTTCGGGATGTCGCTGAGACCTTGTGCGTATGCGTAGTCCATTCATGTTGCTGCCCGTGAGACTGACGGGACTGCTGGTCGCCGGTCGGTCTTATGCACAGGAACGAGCTGGAGAAGCGCCTTCCGAAGAAAAAGGCGAGCGACGAACCACGCCCCGCACGCACGCCGGCAGAACAAGCGGCGTATGAGTACAAGTTGACCAGGACCGCGAGGAATAAGACAGCAGCAAAGAAGAAGAAGTCCGATGCTGCGGCTGCGGCTGCGATGGGGACGGCTCCTACGCCGCCGCCTCCCTCCGCCGCCGCTGCCCCTCCAGGGTCTGCCAGTGCTTCGCATCCGGATACGTCTAACCCGGCACACTCCAATCCTCCTAACCCCGGTTCTCAACCCGGTTCTGCATCGACGAACGCCGCGCCCGGGGACGATTTCACGCATTTCCGTAACTACGCTACTCCCGACCAGCCCACCATCGACCCATCACAACTTTTTGGCCCAGGCCCGCCAGGACATTGATGACATGCCAGGCTTGCGTGTATTTCGCGGGCAGGAGAGCAACGAATACGATATCAACTTGAATGGGCTGTATCTTATATTAGTCCGTCCCGATCTAATACTCCCAACTATTCCTCTGGTGTTGTATGAGTATCTTTCCCACCTGCGCATTTGCAGGTTTCGCATACTTACAGTAACTTGGAGATATCGGAATATGCTTTGCTCGGTTGTGTCGATTGTGCTGAGCTCACGGACCTCCGACGATCGTTATTTGTCTAGACTGTAGTATACATGCACTGCCTAGAGCCTGAGAACAGAATGATGCTCCGTATTTACGGCACACATGTTGTCATGCTTTGCAGGACGTGAATCCTGCATGCATCTCGGAGAGTCGAACATTTGTTGATCATGGAGAGCAAGTTGAATCACCGCGATGCGGCAGATGCCGGTTGGCGTCCAGAGCAAGGACCCAAGCACAACCTTCCGCTGCTTCCTCTCTCTCCAGCCACTCGTATGTTTCTGGTCGTCGCAAACGGACGGCAAGAGCGAGGACAAGACGCGAATCCGAAGACCACGCACTGATCAGCAAAAGGGCAGAGTCGCGACCATGGCTGGAGGCTTTCCTCATCTTTCCTCAGACGTGGCGTGTTTGGCCATGCTTGTCCGGTCCGGGGGTGACTTGCCCATTCGGTTTTCCGTCTGACAACCTGTGCTCAGGTTTGATTCGAGCTGACTATGCGGCGATCAGTTTGATCTACAGCGAAAATTCATTGTTCAGGCGATGAGCAGTTTTTTGTCAGAGCGAGGACTGTAGGTCAGTCAACTACGGTCTGAAAATGCTGTGATCGGGCGATTTTCAGCGCGAAAGTATTGATCATGTCATGAGCAGTCATAGTCCGGAGTGACCACTTAATGTCAGCTGCGTGCTTTTTGGTCTGTTATTCCAACGCTGCCAGCATGGCATACGGTCGACCAGGCCCTGATGTAAGTACTGATTGTCCTCTTATACCGTTGAAGGTATCTCACACCGCACTGTAGTTGTTATGGCATGATCTCATCGCATTGCGCTTCAACTCGTAGCTACTGTAGCAAAACAAGCATGATATCTAGTTGTATAGAAAATTGCCTACAATTGTGGCCGGTATCAGTAAGACCCACCCTCGTCATCGTCGTCCTCGAGCTCCTCTTCTCCCTCTATCTCACCTTCGTCCTCAAGCACTTCCTCATCCTCTGGGCCGTCTTCTCCATCCGCCTGCGCTTCCTCTCTGTCAGGTTCAACGTAACCGTAATCCAGCTCTTCGTCCTCGATGTCTGGACGACCTTCGTTAAGAAGATCATCCCTGAGCGCGTTGTCTTCGTCTAACTCGTCATCTTCAAGGCCTTCGTCCAACCCATCGTCATCAGGTCTCTCAGGCTGAGGAGGGTTCGCAGCATCTTGCCGAGGGACGGGCCGAAGGAAAGAGCGCCTTGTTGCGTTCAATCGGTCTTCACGAATCGCTGCGCGCTGCCGATCGCGGCGATATTCCTCACCCATTCGATGCAGAGATGCCAGGTGTCCAACACCACCGCCTCGGAATCGCATGACCATATCGCGGTCTACGAACCTACAAAAAGATGTGAGTCAGGACAGAATCGTTGCCATACAATCTGCGCTCACATGTTCACATAAAAGAATTGCCAATCTTCGTCCGGTGGGTCTTGAGGTCGGCGCGCAATAGAGGGACCCAGCAGTGCATCTGTTGTACCGTGTGCGAACGCTGGGACGAGGTGCACGCTGCGAATGATATGCTTAGGGTCCAAGAACCCAAAAGCAGGCCCAGCCTCGCCGTTTCCAAATACATCGACAGGCACGTATCCCACTCGAGGCAAGCGACGAGCTTGCCATCCCGACGTCATTGTGCCATCTTTGCCGAACCAGCGGACCCACGCAAATTCCATGCGCTGCATGACCGGCCTGCGACTCCCCGGTCGTTGGAAGTACACAAACGCGTGGTAGAGGCCGAGAACGCGTGCGAACCAGTACGGGTGTACTTCGTCCTCCTCGTCATCGTGACCGAGCAGCATTACATCTGCGTGTGTCCGAGGGTTGATGGAATCCTGCATCCGGCGCACATCATACGAGGTGTAGTTAACCCTCAGAACCTGGTGTTTGTAGATAACGTTGTCCTTGATAATTACGCGCCGCCGATCCTCGTCAGTGAATGTACGCTCGTCGCCTTCGTATTGCATGCCAAGGAATCGAGCCAAGAAATGGTCTTTCAGCTTTGGCAGGAAGTCCTAATCATTCGGTGACATCAGTACGATCAGACAGTTGGATCCGGCTGTAACATACCTTGACTGCAGGATCACCGTAATTGTCTGAGAGGAAGGCTGTGAGGTTCAAAGGAAAACGGTTTCCCTGGGCCATACGATAATGTACGTCGGGGGGAGCCGGTGGAAGGTGTTCGTCTTCTGCCAACGAGACATTGTGCGAGGTACCGCTGGAGCTACTCTGAGAGAGCATACCGTGACGTTCACGATGTTCTGCACTTCGCCGGCGAATCCGCTCTAGGATCTGAGCTCGACGTTGTTGTCGAGCAATCTGGCGCGTGAATTCCTTCTTGTTTGTCCGAGCGTACCATCTTTTGACTCGTCGATGCTCAAGTTCACCCTAACAGTGGTTGCGTCAATTACAATGCTCTGGATCTCTTGACCTCTGTCTGAAGACACGTACCGTCTGCGTACTGTAGTTGTCAGACGGACCGTATAAAACCGCAGATGTCATGTAGTCGCCTAGGGCATGCAATTTATACGTCGACATGTTGAACTCCTTGGTCCGAGGTCCCGATGTTTGAGTCGAGCCGTTCCCGCCACGGCTCGCGTTTGCTCGAGGAGGCCTATTCGCAAGAGCAGCCTGGCGTCGGCCGCGCGCTGCTTCCTCCGTTGGCAACTCCGTGGTACGATAGTGGGCGCAGACGGTTTCTTTGAAGTTGCGAAGACGTTCTCCCAGGGTGGTCGTGGACTCATCTAAGAACCCAAGGGTGGTGTTCGTATGGATCCGAAGTTTTGCGTACGCGTGCCAGCTTGCCAAGACAAATAGCAGCTCGAGAACGACGGCGTTGAAGGGCTCGGGGAGCAAGCCCTCGAAGACGGGGATAGAGCATAGGAGAATATCCTCCCAGTCGCGCGCTGCGAGCTTCTTCATTGCTGAGGTGTTGTTCGTGAATCGTCGAATCGTCCCTCGACCAAACGTAGGCACAAGACGATACCTAGAGAGATGTATCAGCTATGAAGATGGATGTAGACAGATGGCAACGCACCGACGGTTCAATTCCTGTATCTTGTCTTGTCCTGCAGCATATAGAATCCGCAGCAAGTGTATGAAAACAGCTTTCCAAACGCCCAACTCAAACTCGTGCAGCAAATCTGGGACGAACATATTGTACGAGTTAAAGCCAAAAGGTGCCAGACGGATGGAGAATGCGTTCTAGTTCGCAAATATGAGGCCAAGGATGTGAACGAGAACCAGAAGCGGTACTTACCCGTGTGGCAGTCCCTGAGTACGCCTCCAGAGTCTCTTTGATGCGCTTGACACCAAAAGAAAGGCCTAATACGTACAGCCATCGGCGGACTCGCTGTATGTCGTACCACTTGCTTGGGCCGTCCTCCCTGGCGTTCTCTCTGGTCTGACGATCAGCCTGAGTCCCGAGACCTGCGATGTCGCTCTTGAGAACCAAACAACGCGGGCATGGACACTTTGCGAGATAACGTATTGCAGCCAGAAGCACCCTTCCAAGGCATCACATCAGCGCGGCAGCATGCTCAACGCAAGGAAATACTTACTTCTCCGGGTAATCCGCCGAGTACGTGAATATACGAGGAAAAACGCGTCTACAGATGCCATCTGCGAAGCGTAAGACGATCCCGTGCTCATATGCGGCCATGAATTCGTCGTCAAGCAATAGCAGCCAGATTGCATGCATCAGCTCTCGTTTGCAATGACGTATCGTGTCTGCCGTTGCAGCGAAGCCAAAAATCTGCGAGTAGATGTCCTGAAAGGTGTCGGGAAGCTGGACAAATGTTCGTTGTAAGTCCGCTATTCAGTGATAAACTAACTCATTGCTTACACTTGGGATATACGCCACATGATGTGCTGCATTTGAAGAGGGCTTGCATCGCTCGTATTTGGTTTGGTTGCCAAAGAACATGTAGATTGGCCAAAGTGACGCGTTGCCAAACTGAGCCAGATGTGTTGAATCCGACCAGAACATCAACGCCGCAATAACGGTCTCGGTGTACGGGGCCTGGGGCTCTGGCGGATTGGATTGCATGATGTGCTCGTACTCCGTGACCATGGCTTCAGAGTTGTACACCTCGCTGTAGGCTCGTTCTGCTGCGGTCTCTTCCTGTGGTTCGATATCCACCTCAGGTTGAGGCTCGTCGTTGCCGTCGATGACGCTTCCGTGGTCTGGCTTCCAGTACATACGATAGGGAATGAGGTTGAATGAGGTTGCCGTGGCGCTCTGGAAGGTGTTCTTGATGATCTCGATGAGACGACGATACTGGATACCTTTGACTTCAAAATCTGGAGCAGCTGCTTCTGAAGCGAACTTGAAATGACGGCTCTCTGAAGGCAGCTTGATGCGGACGGATCCTTCGTGCCATCCGTCCTGTGGGCGGAAACGGTGGGACTCAGCTTCGTCCTCCCATTCATCGTCATCGCCTGCTTCGTCCAAACGCGCTGCCTCCCTCGCTGCACTCCATCCCCCGCGGAGCTCGTCTGGATCAAAGTCCTCCTGTAAAAGGACTTCTTTGACCAGTCGATCCGTCTCCCCTAAAGACTTCGTATTTGCTCCAGAGAGCATCCAGTTGATGACGCGGTAGGACGAGACATTTCGGAAGGGAGCGAACCAGGGCTTGACCGCTCGAGCAAAAGACGCGGTAAGACCTGAGGATTCTGTGCGAGTTGGTTCAACTGCAGGGTTGACGGGCTCAGAGCCACGAGCAGCAGCTGCCTGGAGAGAATTATCGCAAAACGAATCCAAAGAAACCTGCGCCTCCGGGTCCACCGCTGGTATTTCCAAGAACGAGCGAAATAGACCGAACTCGTTGGGGGGCAGGTTGGTGTACTTGAGTTCCCTGGGCGGTGGTGGCGCCTCTATCTCGGGTGGTTCGGGAGAGGGTGATTGTGAAGGACTTGGAGCATCATACATCTCGGGCATGCCAAGATCAGCAGGCGGACGGCGATGGCCAATGAGTGCGGAGGGGACAAAATCTTCGTACATTCCTGGAAGACGCGTTTGCCGGTAAGGACGCCCAGATTGTCGTGTGGGTGGAGGATCAGGTGTGGGGGGACGGGCAGGTTCTGGAGTAAGTTCGCGGTCTGGTATCGGGGGAAGAGCATGTTCCTGCAAGACGATCTGAACGTTAAGCCAGCAGGCAGTCAATCTGCTGAAATCACATACCGGTTCTGGCAAAATTCCATTGCGAGCTCTCTTGACTCGCTCTTGTTCGACTTCTTGTAGCACCGCGCGCCGCTTTTGTAAGGGTTGGATCACGGTTGCGCGTTTTGTTTGCGCCTTAGGGCAGTATTGTCGTCTGTGGACTTTCTTGCTGTGCTCCGTATCAAACGGCCCAGGCGCACCGCAGAGTTCGCATCCTGCCATAAGCAGAAAAAAAAGGAACAGAATGAGCGAGAGACGCATTATGAGTCGGCGAAGAACATGAGAGAGTAATGCAGAGATGGAAAAAAACTGCGGCAGCTTCAATCGGTCTAGGCGCTCGATCAGGGCGCCTCGATCATGAGGCGAGTCGCGGTGAACAGTCTCTGCTGAGGTATTTGATTGTACGATAATGCAAGGCAGGGTATTGATACATATGCTACGATGGTGTAGCCAATGAGCCGGCAAAGCTGGATGTGGGTGAAGTGCTGCCGTAGCTTGACCGCGACGCCATCCCAAACTCGGGAACCTGAGATCGGACGAACATGTCATGACGATCGAAGCAACCGCCAGGCATCGAGGAGCGTGGTCGCGCATGAGGTTTTGCAGCGAAGGGGGCAGGATGCATGTAACGTGGCGAGCTAGTTCTAGATGAACGTTGGGCTTGCTCCAGATTCTCTGATACTAATCAGACAACACGCAGGTCGAGAGTTGACAAAACTACGCACCTTTATCAACTTCCAGTAAATACTGGAGAACCCCTTGCATGAGTCTCATCTCCTGCGTCGCATCCGCCATCATCCTATGCAACGTGCCTTCCAATCCTCGAATATACGCAGCCATGTCTTCTTGTGCCCGCGCCATGCCATCCAACTGCTGCTGCAAAACCTTAACAGCCATCTCTCCGATTGAATGCATCGACTGTTCTACCTCTTGCTGTGGACCAGCCTCGGTAGCTGCAGGCATGCCGAAGCTGGTGGGCGCGTTCGCCAGCGGGGTCGAAGCTCTGGCACACGGGCCGTTGTGTTTGAAGTTCTCCACGTCTTCACCGCCGTTGGCTCGGAAGTCAGGATGACGAACGGTCCAAGCCTTGAAGAGCGATGTTAGTACACAGAGAGGGCGAGAGATTGGTTGCTTCGCGCACCTGCCTCGCAACTATATTCTCAGCATTCTCCTGGACCTGTAGAGGCGGAACGATAGTATTGGAATTATGAGACGATCTACTTGATTCAAAAATCAGCTAGAGATCAATGTTCACACCGCCAACTTCCCTCGCTCACGATGAATTCAATATACTTACCGAGAAATCCATTGGACATCGTTGTCGGGGTTGGAGATTATTGGCGAGGGTGTATCTCGCCCAGCAACGGATGATATTGGCGTGGGTTGTTGCAAGATCAGAGGGGATGACGGCCACAATGAGTTGTCAGGTATACGTGGTGGTGCCAACGGAGGCCTGGGGCGGATGTGTCGGAAATGCGAGTTCGAGTGTTGGGCCATCGGAGGAAAGTGCGCTGTTGCAGACCGCTGGCGAGGAAAATGAACTGACTCGGGCGAATTTGTGACTTTTCTGCGTTCACAAGGAGGGATATTCAGGGGGAGAGTGAGATAAAGCCTTGCCGATGTGAGAGGAAGAGAACAAGAGCAGTTGTCGACCAAGCGCCCGATGCTCAGAACAGCCGACTCCGTCTTGCCAAGACAAACGCAACATATTTCACAAACTTATGAGTAGCCATATTGAGACAAAATCAAGGCTCAGTGTATTGAGAGTGTTCAAATGCATAAAACAGATACGCTACGATGATCCTAAACTACGCCGCCATGGCCTTGAACTCCGCAATGTTTGAAAACATCTTCCATCCCGCCGACCACCGAGCCGCACCCTCCTGCGCCGCCTTACGCCTCTGCGCAGCAGTTTTCGCCACACCGCCGCCCGCCGCCTGAGTCTTATGACCCTGTTTGACCCAACGAAATAACCCGCCAGCAGAGTACATGATGAAGCTCTTGCGCTTCTCATGAGACGCCATAGGCATGTTCCAATGATGAATGGTGGCCGAGGGGAAGAAAATGAGGTCGCCGGGTCCGAGCTCGATGATGAGGCGGGGCTCCTCCAAGACGAGCTGCGCCGATGTTTGAGGGTTGAAGCATCCGAGGGCGAAGATCGCGCACACGCCGAAGACCAAGTTCTGGTTGTCGAGGTGGCTAATGGCGATGACTTGCTCAGCCAAGTTTAAGGAAGCGGCGGCGAAGGGACACCCGGGGAAGAACGCATTGACCAGCGAGTCTTTCGCAGCGACGCGCCGCTGATTGAGCGTGTACAGACGAGCGAGGCGAGGAAACCAGGTATCAAGACAAACTACAAACATATCAGTACAGGTGGCATGGAAAGAGCAACAGACGACGACTCACCGACGATGTGTTTGACGATGGCTTGGACCGCCGGGGATTCAGCAAATGTTTCGAAGAGCTTCCTGTTGTGGTTGTTATGAGGTATTTTAAACTCGCCAGGGGTCTAGGAAAGGTAAGGTCAGCTACATGCCAAGAGGCAACAAGGAGGCAATCTCACAGGGTTGCGGTTATGCGATATCCCGATGTTGGCGCAACCAAAGGGCCCCCGGTCGTGATCCTCGAAGACGGGGTCCCATTCGATGTTGTCCTCCACCCAGTTGGCCAGTCGGTACATCTCTTCCACGTTCGCCATGTAAGTGCCGTTGTCTTGCGGTTGCTTGCACCGCGCACCGTACATGAGGCCTTCTCGATCCACGAGGCCAAACGGCGGGCTGCGGAAGTCTGTCAGCGACCGCGTTCATCGTAGCTGAGGCAGGCGTACCTGTCTTTATTACCGCACTGCACGTACGTGTAGCCTTTCTCCAGCAACTCCGCGACCTTGGGGTTGACGTCGGGGTGAAGCTTCTCAGCGCCGCCAATCGAACCGTCACTGCCAATAACCTTCCCTGCACACGGCCCCTTGAAGCTCTTGCCCAGACGATGCTTGACTGCTTTGAAGGCGGTCGACTCGTGGTTGAGGTTGGCGAGGTTGACGTAGGTCTCGACGTCCACGAGCTCGGTGAAAAGTCGAGCTCGCAGTTCCGGCTTCGGATCCTTGCCGACGATATCGAAATCAGGCGGTGGGGGATTGAGCTTGGCCTCAGCTTTGTCCTCTTTGTCCTCTGCGACGCGGTCGGCGACGCGGTCGTTGCGAGTCCTCAAGTTGCTTTTGCTACGGCGTGTCTTCTTGAGAGTAGGGGCGGGCGCCGTGGCTTCGGCATTGTCAGAAGCAACGTCAGGAACGAGAGGGGTACCGTTGGGAGTAGTGGAGGTCGTAGGGAGAGGGTCGGCGACAGAAGAGGTGGCTGTCGGGGAAGCGGCACGCTTCTTCTTCGACTTCTTTCGCTTTGGAGAGCGAGTGGACGGGGAAGTCGGCGGCGAGCAGGGCAGAGAGGCAGTTCCGAGAGGCGGTGTGACGGGTGTGGTGGCAGCCGCTGACAACGCAGGGCCCGAAGTTGACGCAGGCGCATTAGTGGCCTTCTTCTTGCTTTTCTTCTTTTTCTTGGCCTTTGTGGAGTTGCCAGAAGTCGGTGCGACCGGCACCGACGAGGGACTGGCGGAACCTGCAAGTGGAATGACGGGTGGCGGCGCTGAACCAGAGGGCGGGACGCTCGACGTTGGGGCAGTGCCAGACGGAACAGAAAGGAAAGGGCGGTCGAGGAGGATACCGGCGGCATGGGAGTCCTCGTCGGCCCACGAGTAGATGTCGTTGACCGCCTCGACGAAGGTACGATGGACGTCTTCGGGCATTGCGAGCTCTTTCTGAATACAAAATGCTAGTCAGCCTCAGCGCGCGGAGAAGCGAATGTGCTGAAGACTCACTGGATCCTCTGCGTCGTGAGGTGCAATCTCCCCTAGCTCTTCGGGCTGAGCGTTGTCCTGGCCGCGGGTGAGCACAGCGTTGCCGCCATGACGAAAACTCCAGTCGACAGCGCAATGTACGGTCACTCTTTGAGTCTAAAGAAATAGAGATGAGCAACAGGTTCAGACAGATGTAAATGCATAAATGGGGCGCCAACAGAAACACCTTCGCGTCACGACAAGCGGGTTGAAACAAAAAGCAAGTCCAAACATCTAATTGACCAGCACTCAAACCTAACGCCTCGTATACGCACGCCGCTGACGAAGGGGGGAGAGGGCAAAAGACATGATGAAAAGAGAGAGACTCACCGAACGCGCAGCATTCTTCACTTTATCACGAACCACCCGAGCGAACCCCTTAGACTTGGCCACGAAATCGCCGTAGTCGAAGGCCCGAGTCTTCATGGCGTGTTAGGGGAGGGCGGCCACCAGGGAGCAGGACCAAAGCGACCGCGGGTGGCAGAAGATGGGAGTGAGGAGGAAGACAAGGAAAGAACGGGCAGAAGCTATAAAGCCCTGCGCTGCCGTCGGCACGTTGTCATGTTGCCACGTCGCGCCTCGCTACCGCCGGACGTCGGGGTAAGAAGCGAGATTGGCGGGATCGTAGTGCGTGTCGCGGTAGCCGAGCGGGATCGAAGCGAGCTGGAGGGCGCGGCGTCCACTGTGAGCGAGCCGCGCGCGGGGGGTGGCGCGATATGTCAAGAGCGGCGCAGAGCGAGCAGCGCAGACCGCGTAAAGCGTCGAAGGGAGTGAGGAGGACGGGGCGCGTTCGTGCAGAGAGGCGGGGGAGGACAAGAGATGTGGGGCCAAGAACGAGCGCCCTCCAGCAGCCTCGCTCGGAAGAGGCCGACGCGGAGCTCTAATCGGGCGAGACGACGCGTCGGGCGCCTGTGTGCAGAGACTTTGCAACTCTAAGTCCTGCACACCGAAACCGGCCTCCTTGCATCCCCGCTGCCGTCCCGCTGCTATCCCCTCTTCCAGCCACGCCCTCAATCGCGCGTTGGCAGCTCCTTCGCCCGCCTCCTTCGCCCTCAAACTCGAAACTCGGAGACGCGTTCCAGCAACCCGGCCTAGGAGTTCAGGCGGTCAGGTGAGCGTTACCTCGCACTCGCTGCTATATGGCTGGATCCTGGGGAGACGGAAAAGGGAGGCAGGGTTGAGTAGGGTGAGCGAAGTAGCTGCGGATGAGGGCGGGTAGTACGCGATTGAAGACCGGTCCCCCCATTCACTCGAACTCCGATACGGTCTCCTGCGTCGCATATCCGCTCCTGCGAATTCTTCTCGCCATCCCTTGCCTTCTTTGCTCGATACCCTCAATCTCATATGCCACACCTTGCAGCTCCCGTCCCTCGTCCATCGATTTGCGATGCCGCGAACCCCCGGATTGTATCGCCCTGCCTCGCCTGAAGACGCCCCGCTGATGATCGCCGATTTTGTGAAGAAACTGTACAAGTGCGCATCGACTTCGACCTCTTTGACCCACGCAAGCTAATATTCATTCCTTCAGTTTACTTCAAGATCCCTCTTTCCAGCATCTGTTGTCGTGGGGTCCTCAAGGTGATGACTTCACCGTCAAACCTTCAGATCAATTCGCAAACGACGTCCTCCAGCCGACATTCGAGCACAACAACCTCGCCGTTTTCGTGAACCAGCTCAATTCATACGGCTTCCGCCTGCGCGGCGTTGCACGGAGCGGGACGTTGGCCAATGATATCTCGTACGACCATGTAAGTGCTTGGTCGACGAGATTATATTTGAAGGCCGACGCTGACTCCTCGTTGCAAAATTCGCAGATTTGGACTTTCTGCCATACTGATTTCCGCGCACACAGCCCCGCCTCTTTATGCAATATCAAATTGCACGCTCCTGCGACGGGTCCAGATGGTATCTTGCACTCCAACTGTTTCTCCTACTCCGCACGCTTCCAGGTCATGCAGCACCAGCTAGATCGTATGGCGGGTTTGCAGCAGGAGATGAGAGTGCACATTGGCGAATTGGTGGGGAACTACCGGGTTGTTCTCGAAGAAGTCGCGACGATGAGAAGTCTCATCCACTACATGTGGATGGTGAAACTAGGTGTGTGTTAGCCCACGTCATATTCCTATTTGCTCTGATAGATGGATTAGAGGAATGGCGGCAAGGAGAACTCTCAGTCGACCACAACAATAGCCCCGTCGATTCCAACCACTCGGCGGCCTATTTCCAACCGCACGGCGCCCCTCATGTCCCTGTGAACGCGACCTATTCCGAGCGCGTCGGTGAAACCACCACCGCGTCGTCTCCTTGGAACTTAGCCCCGAGCGTGGCGGATTCTGCGCGTGGCTGGCCGCCCTCCGCATCAAATGTGTCTACGACCAGCTCACCTGTGATCTCGAATACCGCGTATTCGCGACGGGTGATTGAGGAATTGAGTGCTTGTTCACCACCAGACTATCACCAGGAATGGCCAATGTATTTACCAGGAGGGATGTGATGTATCTTGTTTGTTGTAGCGCAGCCATTTGGAATCTCATTGGAAGGACGGATTGAGTTTAGTTTTTTGCACTGCTCATGCGTGAGAGTGAACGCAATCAACGCTGCAGTATCAGCGAGTAAAACCAGCTCATAGCACGGCAAGCTCGTCGATGACTTTACGTTCAACTACTACTACAGTCGATCAGTCTATTGACTCCGAACTTTGGATTTGTGCGCGCCACGATCGCCTACTACCTCTGGCTCTCCGTAGCAATGTTGCATTGCGTATCAAACGACTCAACGAGTACTGGAACATCTGAGTCTAGATAGAATTCAACAACTGCGAAACCAGGTATTAAATCTGATGAGCTCACCTGACTCCAAGTCATCCGTATCTGTTTGAACTTGTGCATTGACAAGGACTCTGCTAGTGTTTGTGCGCTGGTACAATTGCTTCGCTGGTTGATGATCGAGTTCTACGACACTACGATCGTGATCGCCATGGCGGCTGCGTAGTCGTTGAGCAGTGGGCTCAGCAGAGAGAAACGCAAGTGGCAACGTACTGTAAATCCATTCTGCGTGCGGAAGCTGGAAGAGCTCCAGTATGTGACAGGATATCGGGTGGGAAGCACTCAGATATCAGAGGAGAGCCAACGGGTGAGAGCAGAGGGCGGTAGAGAGCGTTGGACGTGCAAATGTTTGCACTGTGTTCGAACCTTAGTGAAGCTCATTGGAATTTTGGGACACAAACTTCGTTGCTGACGCAGCAGAATGATTCATGCAGAGCCAGAAGGTTGGTCGTGTTTGAGATTACAGATCTACGTACAGCATCTTTGAAATACACTCGCAGAAGAGGCGATGACTGGCGATGAGCTACAACTCCTCTTCGATAAACTCCATGCCCGAATGCTCCGAGCCGCTCTCAGTACTCGCCTCCTCGGCATATCCGTCGGAAGGTGCATGTGTAATCACAAATCGAAAGAACTGAGGTGATTCGTTGAGGATCAAATTGCTGTGTTCAAGTCGTTCACTAAAACGTACTCACCGTAACCCGGCGGAGATAATGGAGACTGCCCGAAACATCGAAATTGTAGTAAATTTTCTCTGCTTGCAGATCAAGGTGGAGTGGGCACTCATTGGACAAACGGCGAATTTCGAAAAGAAACTTCTGTGAGCCAACGTTGCCAGTGAGTTTAGAGCAAAGCTGCGCCACAGAATCCACCGACTGACCTTCTTGGAGTCTTGAGGCAAGACTCGAAGCGGCACTACTTGCCGTTGAGGCCGTATCTCTAAGCGATTTGGATTGCCGACCTTCAGCCCCTCGACCAGCGTATGCAAAGCAGCATCACCAGCGCGGACGATGCGAACTCGAACAGCCTAGTAGGAGGGACATCAGAAAAAATTAGATGAGACACATTACATGAGACATACCAGATGGGACTCCTTAGGATTGATGCCCCAGAGTTGCCGGGGGTCAAGGACGACATACGGCAAATTGTTGACGTCCAGTGCTTGCAAGAACAGGACAATTTGCAGCGTATTCTGGATCGCACCAGGGTAAGGGGGGTCGTAGGTGAGAAAGGCTTGTACAGAGCTATGGGTGGATGCAGTCAAGGGATCTGCCATGTTGAGGTGGAAAGTGAGCGACACTGAGCGATGAGGACTTCGTCTGTGACGAGCAAGTTGAGGGGGAGAACGTACTGACAAGTGATCGTCGTGTTTAAGACTTAGCAAGCTCGACATCATCCCATCAATCATGCAACCGATCTCCCCGAAGAAAAGACTCTGAAATTTTTGCGTGAGATGGGGACTCAAGTCGGCCAAGACGGCGCAGTGAGCAAGAAGGTTACTCCAACCACAGCATGGCCGAAAAAGGAATGGGCGCCTCTCAAAAGCAAGCGGTGGTGTATGCAGCTACTGATCTCCTCGCGTGCGGTCATACTGCTGACTCAGGCAGCCGTGCGTCTGCCGTGTTCACTTGCACCGGCATTTCCGCGACTGCAGTCCCTCCGCAGTGGTCCAACTTGAATGGCGGATGACAGGGTCAGTGCGTTGTACTGACCTAGCAGGCTGCTGTGACTTGCGAGCAACGTCGGCCGCCATGCGCTGACACCGT
The DNA here is from genome assembly GCA_004332605.1 of Steccherinum ochraceum. Taxonomy (NCBI): domain Eukaryota; kingdom Fungi; phylum Basidiomycota; class Agaricomycetes; order Polyporales; family Steccherinaceae; genus Steccherinum; species Steccherinum ochraceum. Next base: position 32,638 of record RWJN01000225.1, read on the forward strand.
CAGAGTCCAAAACTTCGGGACACGCGAATCCAGGCTCATTAGCGAACGAATTGGATTTGCACGGCCAAGTGCACGGCTAGCGAGATTGCATACGGTGCAACAGCTCGGGTCAGCCGGTAGGTTGTGTTTCATGTTTCACTTGCTCGTATCCACTGCACTCTACGCGGAGAGAAGTTTTCACAAAGTCTGCGCTGTGTTGATGCGGCGAAGATATTGCGGATCGCGGGTGAGTCATTTCGTTTTAGTTGAGAAAGTGCCCTCCTTACTTATTTAAGAGCCTTTGAGCTGCGACAACACGGATTTCCTCCAACTTGAAGTCGTTGATCACCCGCTGCGTTGCTTCCTCTCTGGCCGACATGGCGGAAGCTGAGCCTCCCGGCACTCCTCCTCCACCCCCTATCGCTCGAGCTCAGCTTCAACAGTTGTTTACTGCACTGACGACCTCACTCCATGCTAAGAAGAAGAAGAAGAAGAGAGGGAAAAAGTACGTCGTCGAGAGCTTGCCACGTTCTTCACAAAGTCTGACTTGGCGTTTGACTGCATGCTTCTTCCTGCACAGAAAATCGGTCGGTAACGCGCACCTCCCAGAGGACACATCAGCTGCGTCGTTTAGGCTAGCGGCTGCCTTTGTCCCTCGCGCCATTGATTTGTTCGTGGACATGGAGCGCGTCTTGGACGTTGGGATTCAAGTCGAGAGTCGGACACCGGACGACCCTCCTCTAGATCTCGACCAGGATGATCAACGGCATCTTGCCGCTTATCGTGAGCTCATGGAGTTCAAGCCTGTGCTGCACCAACTTCTGGGGTCCTCGGAGTTTATTGAGGCCGAAAACGGAGCTCCATTCGAGACGTTGGTGCGATTGGTACGCTCTCATCCTTCTTTGTTGTTCTGCAGCATATTGACCGCAGCCTAGCTCGAGCAAGGATTTTCCAACGGTCGCTCCGATGACACTCGAAAGCTTCGGCAGCATGTCGTTACATACGCAATTCCAGATGGTTGGGCTCCTCGCGAGGTCCCAGATACGTCACCCGGTGCCTCGAAAGCAGGTCGTGGTTTCCGAAGTGAACTCACCGCTCGGATGCTGTGTCCGATTGCTTACATGGGAGAGTTCAACGCCAACCCTACAAGGTGCGTAGTACACGGTCATCTATTCTTTTGCACTCTTCTCATACGAACACCGGGCAGTGTCATGCAACGTATCGAGTCGGGCGAGCTACGGGTGACTGCCGAGCAGCTTCCCAGCTTTCTCTACCCGGACGACCATCCGTACGACCGAGCAAATCTCTACAACGGGTTGTTTAAGAGTCGAGTGCTTGTTCGAGTACGTGCCTCATTGAGTCTTGGGGTATGGCGTACTAACTTTCCCCTTGTGTTGACATCAGGCATGGCGCCATAACTTTACAGGACCTGCAAGTGCGTTGGAAGCTCTCAAAAAATCCAACGGCCCCGCGTGCTTGGCCAAGGTATACGGGCTGCAACATGTCACGGCGCGCACTCTTTGCTACATTGCGGCACAGGTGAGCTATAACTACTGTATATTGATTCTTACACAACGCGCTGATTGCAACTGCGTAGGTACACGTCGGATTGTCTAGCCTCGAGCATTGGTCAGTAATCGACGGCAATTTCAACCTGCGGGATTTCTACGACAGTCTGGTTCGCCTATTTGAAGTGAGTCCTGGGCCGAACAGCGCATGGGCCAGGGAAACACTCGCGTGGTATGATCTGTGAGTTGTTTTGCGCTGTGTGCTAGATTTTGATTTATTGACGCATTTTCTCATAAAGTCAGGTTTTCAAGCGCAGACCCGAGAGACTGGTCCAGCCTGCGGTCATCTCGGACTTTGAGCAGCTCGCCGCTCAGGCCGTCTAGGCTTGGGCGACTGTTTTAGTCGGCCGATTGGCTCAGTTCATAGATTAAGCGTTGTTGATTGGCAATACAATTTTACAGTTTCTCCGAAACTTAAATACCATGATTGATGTGCTCTCTCTATCGATGTCCCTGGATTGATCATGATGCTGATTGATAGTAGCGGCGTGAGGACAAGGCTGAGCGTCGGGATTAGCGACGTCGGGATCAGCGGCGTCGGGATCAGCGGCGTCGGGATCAGCGGCGTCGGGATACGCGTTACGTCGGGATAAGCGATACGTCAGGAGCGGGCAGCTCATGGACAAGCATCCCATGATGACCATCCCCAGACGTTATCATAGCGGACAACGATGAAAAGCATGATAAAAAACATAGGACATGTTCTCGATGTCCAGTCGGTCTTTGCAGGAGATAAATTGAGCATGACCCACCGCCCTGATGTAGATGGACAGAGGCAATAGCGGTGGAAACAATGGCCAGACGGTGGTGAACCACAGTGCCCGATCAGCGCCGCTCGGGATGAGCGCGCTGACCATCCGCTGCAGCTATAGTACCTTCAACCAATGCGAACGGCTCTGTGCGTGAAGATCAGAACCGCCAGCAAGGGAGAGCCCGGTCAGCACTCACGGCCATGTCAAACAAAGAGCACCGCTCACATGTCAGGAGAACATGACCAAAAGATCCCTGGCTGTCGGCACTGGACACTGGAGACGCATCTGAGCAAAGCTGACCATCAAGCCAATGTATGCCGAACACCGACCAATCTTGATACGGCGTGAGGATCTATGATAACGAACGATGGATTTGTTCGGGCGCCCAGACTTATTATCATACAATGACAGACCTGTGGAGGGTTGTTCTCGGCTGGCAGGTGCTGAACAGGTCTGGCAGTCAATGTCCGTGCTGTTGCTATTTTTGTGATGGATCGCAGCTCAGATGGCCACGTGGCCGAGGCCGCGGACAGCCTCCTCGACGCCCGCTACAGTCGCGTGTCGACGCTCACCGTCGCACTCGACGATCAGCCGAGTTACAGCTACCTGCCGTATCTTCTTCTGCCCCGGTCCTCTCAGCTTCCCGGTGTCATTCCCCCTCCACCACGCTCTTCCGCACTTCAACCTCGCTCAACAGCGCCATCGACCGCGTTTCCAGCCCGTCCAGTCACCGCCACGCGTCCGACAGCGAGCGTTCCATGTCGTGCGTACGGGCGACGTGCGGTGCGGCTCTCATGGGTTTTGGGTTTTGTGTTGCACTGTGGCGTTGGTTAGAATTGACGGGAGGGTCGTGGATGAACTGGTCGTCGTGGTCGTTGTTGTGCTCGTACGAGAGACCCCTGTACGCTCTCGTTCACCAATGTTATCCTTTCCCCCGCATCCCTTTTGCTTCCGTCCGATCGTTCTACCAGCCTCCGACTCCTCGTGTCTCGTTTTTCCCCTTGGGTCTCTACCCTCTCGAGAGATCATGAGCAAAGCGGCGCGTCGAGGATCACCGCGACATCTCGTCGCAGGACCAACAGCAGACTGCGTATTGCTTGTCGTGCGGACAGTCTTGACAATTAGTCTCGCTGTGAGTCTTCTATTCTACTCTACGACACGTACAGTACTAACTGTTTCTCTTCTAACTTGCAGTTCCTCCATCCGGGGCGATCTGGTAGACCCGATGTCGTATGCTGATCGTGTGCGGAGGAGAAACACATCGCAGGCTTAACAAGATCCGAACTCATTGGGGCGTAGGACACCCAGAGCGGCGAATGCATGATGGAAATGGTGCGCATTCTTCGATCGAATGAGAGGCCGGCCTCAACGTGCGTAATTACACACTTTCATTTTCTTCGTTCTCGGATTATGGCGTCCTTTCAAAGATCGTTGTGATGATATAAATGTATTCAGTTTCTTTCGATGCCCCAAGGGTTGATAATCTTTCGTTCTGTGATCTCTAGTATTCTTGACCTCTTCAGCGTACCCTGTGAGTCTCCTGATCATTACTGACGTTACCTTGCTTTCCCTTTCTCCAGAGGACCAGTCGCTCGCGGTTCCGTTTCAGCTTTTGGTCTGGTCAAGAACATCCGCAAGGTCCCTGCGTTCACCGGATCCAGCCTTGTCTTCGAGCTCTCGCCCTCGTTTACCGCATAAGCTCAAGAACGACGACGGTCTGTGCATTGGACTCCAAGAACTCAATACCAAGACGCTATGGATTGGTCGTCCCGCGAGGTATCCCCAGCTCTCTCGCTGGCGTGGTGTCCACGGCGCAAAACGTGAATACGCGTCGAAGTCATATTCTGGTGTCCTGCCCAATCGTACGCGTACAGACACAACTTGAGCACAACAGTACTGTGGAAACCCCGCTGCAGAGATCTTCTGAGGCTATGAAGCTCTATGAAGATGCGAGTAGTGGCAAAGTAGTGGGGGATCCACGTCCCATAACTGCTAACGCCTGACGGTAAATCGCCAAGTGGGCTCATCGGCCAGCTCAAACAAGTTCTTACCAATTCGTCTATCGTCAATCAACCCCATCAGCGAAAATACGACAGGACATTTCGACAACACGCCGCCGGTAGGCAACCGGTATGGGGGTATAAGAGCGAAGAAAAAACGCACCACGTCCCCCAGCTGAGCTCACACACACCCATTCAGGCGCTGGACGGTTAGTCGTTCACGGTTCTTCGATTCGCCCCACTCCGTCCAGCAGAACGAGACACTGAATTCGCCCACCTGTGTTTTACAGTCTGTATCTCACTTCACAGTTCCGACGCTCAAGTACCCGTGGAGTCTACCCTGAAGCTCTGCTCTACCATGCGCTTTACCACCGCAGTATTCGTTGCAGCGCTCGTCGCGGCGTCCACTGCTGTCCTCGCAGCCCCAGTGCAGGCACGCGACGACGTCGACTTCTCACCATTAGCTGTCCGGGATGTCACCGAGACCTTGTACGTACACGTAGCCTGTCCATGTCGCTGCCAGTGAGACTGACGGGATGACTATCCGGTCTTACAGGAACGAGCTGGGGAAGCGGGCAGGTCCCCAACTCACGCCGGAAGAAGAAGCGAGGGAGGAGGCCAAAAAGACCAGAAAAGCAATGCGGAACAACGCACTCACGAAGAAGAAGTCCGATGCTGCAGCTGCGAGAGCGATGGGGATGGCGCCTCCTCTACCTGCCCCTGCCCCTCCCCCGGCGGCACAGCCGCGTGCTCGTCCTCGTCCTCCGTCTCCGCCTCCTCCCGCCGCCGCCGCCCCGCATCCAGCTGCGTCTCCACCGTCACCCGTCTATCATATTCCCGACTCTCCAACAGGTCCTGTGTTCACGCACGACGCGCCCGGTGACGACCTCTCGCATGTCCGTCCTCAACCCCTCCACGATCAGCCTAACATCAACCCAAGCCTCCTCGAGCCAAAGCCAAAGATCCCAGAGCCGTCGTCACATGGTGGAGTTTGAGTGTGCCGGGAGCAGGAGAGCAAGGAGCAGACGGATGGTTACGATAGGAGCGCTGTGTCTTCGGCAGGCTCAAGAAGTGGTTTTGCCACACGTAAATCCTAGGTAGACCCAATCGGTTTCGCGTCCTACGGAGCCGTGTGGTGACGGGGCCGAGATCAGGCTTAGCTAGCACAGTAGGCCAGCTTTCGTAATTACATCCCAACAAGACCAGTCAGTTCCCATTTTAATAAAAGGAGAAGAAGATCTCTTATGCGCATGTCGTACGAGTACATTGGCTTTGTACATGCCTGTAGCTGGCTTACATGTAGTACCAGTAAAAAAGTCTGAAGTGAAACGAATTGTGAACGCGAAGACGGCGAGGAGCCACGTGTCGCGTACCTTGGCCCGCGTCCCCTTCGTGCTTTCTGCCATCCAACCTCCTTCACCAACTCCTCCATCTATCATTACTCTACCTCCACCGCGCTCATATGCATTCGCACCATCGGTCATGGTTCCGACACGTCCTGTCTCCGCATATCGGAGAGAGAGCGTTGGGTTTTGGGGTCTGCATTGTAGCGGGATACACGGTGTATAGGTCGAGAGGGTGAGTCCTGGATCCTAATCCTGTACGCTCTCTTCACCGATATTGATCTGATTCTTTCCCCCGCACTTGCTTAGGTGATTCGTACTCGACCTTTATCTTTGCCGGCGATCGGCCGGCGATCAAGGACAGAGGAGGAGGAGGAGGAGTAAATCATCTCGGACAAGGTCCCTACCAGGAAACGCCGAGACCCCCGAACCATATACGCAAAGCAAGGCAACCTGCTACGACCCAGAGAACTATCAACAGAGCTGGGGGCCGAGAACTACCGCAGCGCTTTGTTGCAAGCCCGACAGCGAAGTGCGTCTCGCTTGTCGTGCGGACAGTTTTCACAACCAGTGTCGCCGTGAGTCCTCTGCTCTCTCTTGCTGTACGATACGTGCAGTACTGACAATTTCTCTTTTCACTTGCAGCTCCGACCCTCCAATGGGGACGACGGCGTGACATGGTCGTATGCGCAGGGGAACCACATCGCAGTCTTGACAAGATCATGACTCAGTGGCGTAGGACACTCAGAGCGGCAAATGCACGGTGGAAAGGTGTGGGTGCATGATATTTCTTGAAAACGTACGTCAGATCTAGAACGGCAGGGGACATCGGGCAGTTTCATTAAACAAGATTTAACCAATTCGTCTAATAGGTCTATCGTTGAAGATCGTTGATCAACGCCATCAGCAAGAAAATTACAGGTCATCATTTCCGCATGACAACTTACAAGCGTGCTCCTGCGTGCTCCTGGGAGGGAACATAAAAAGCGAACCCAAAAGAAAAGCTCGGGTCTCTCAGCTGAGCTCTCACACACCCCACTCGAGCGCTGGACGGTCAGTCGTTTGCACCACCCACTCCGTCCGGCAAAATGAGACACTGACTTCGTCCTTGCTTCGCCCTCCTGCATTCTGCAGCCTGTATCATATATTCCCCCAGAGCCTTTCTACAGGCTCGGCTCTGCCATGCGTTTTACGCTCGCTGTGTTCGCTGCAGCCCTCGCGTCCACAACTGTCCTCGCAGCTCCTCTGCACGTCCCCGGGCCGAGTGTGCATGCACGCGGCGACTTCTCGGCTTTGGCTGTCCGGGATGCCATCGTGACCTTGTGCGTACGCGTAGTGCCGTTCATGTGCTGCCAATGCGACTGACGAGATAACTGGTTGGCCGTACAGAAACGAGCTGGAGAAGCGGGCCCCGAAAGGAAAAGCAAGCGGCGAAACAGGGTCCGCACTCACGCCGTTACAACAACAAGCGCGTGAGAGACGATTGGCCCAAAACGCGAAACATCAGGCAGAAAAGTTGAAGAAGAAGTCCGATGCTGCGGCTGCGAGAGCGATGGGCTTGGCTCCTCCGGATCCTCTCAGTCCTCCTCGTAAATCCCGTCCGGCAAAGGCTGCGAAGCAGGTGCCCAAACCGCAGAAGGAAGTGGGAGCGAGTGCTTCTCTTCCTTCTCCCAACCCGACGGTACCTCAGTCACAGCCGCACACTCATCCTGGTTCTGCACCCCCT